>PVKS010009847.1:0-35776 GCA_004027875.1 Aplodontia rufa
TTTTTTTTTTTTTTTTTTTTTTTATTATGAGATGGTGTCTTGCTAAGTTGCTTAGGGCCTTGCTAAATTGCTAAGGTTGATTTCGAACTCATGGTCCTCCTGCTTCAGCCTTCTAAATTGCTGGGATTACAGGCTTGGACCACTATGCTTGAGTTCAGTGACTTTTTTTTTTGGCACCAGAGATTGAACCCAGGGGCGCTTAACTGCTGGGCCACATCCCTCGCCCTTTTTATGTTTTTTCTTTTTGAGACAGGGTCTCCCTAAGTTGCTTAGGTCCTTGCTTAAATTGCTGAGGCTGGCTTTGAACTTGTGATCCTCCTGCCTTAGCCTCCTGAGCCCCTAGGATTACAGGCATGCTTGACTAATGACTCAATGTATTACATGAATTAGAATTATTCGAAAAATACTTCTTTTTTTCCTTGTTAGTCCTGGGAATCAGACCAAGGGACTTATGCATGTTAGGTAGGAGCTCTGCCACTGAGCCTCACCCTAAGCATAAAAAATACACTTTTATACTTGAACTTGTACTTTAGTACTTTACATTCATTTTCTTAAAGAATCTTGGTATGTAGCCAAATATGTATGTTTTTTCTTTCTCATTCATGTATTAATAAGTCTCTTAATTATGGAGTATAACTGCATCTTGTAAAATTCCTGTGATGTGCAAATGATTACAAACATTCTCTTGGGGTTAGGGCATTTATTTCTGTTATTGCTACCATATGTGTTCTGAAAACTTAAGTCTATATCTTTAATTAGATCTCACTGTCTTAGGGAGGGAGGAGCTGGAGTGGTCGCTCTGGGGTTACTGCACTTGCCTGGACCTACTTGCTTTAGGACCCAGATTCAGATCCCAGCATCTTGTACACAGCAAAGTGTTGGAGCAATGAAAGTCACATAAAAAACTGAGTAAAAATTGCTTCTCTCTCTCTCTCTCACTGTCCCTCTTTCCTGAGGAAAAAAAAAAGTTGACTTTTTTTTAATGGAGAGTGAAAGAATCAGTTTTCTTTCTTTTTTCTTTTTTTTTTTTTAATTGAGGGACAGTGAGAGAGAAAGAGGGAATCCATTTTATTTAGTTTTTCAAGTGGCTTTTGTTGCTCCAACATTTTGTTTTGTTTGTGGTGCTGGAGTTTGAACCCACGTCCTTGGGCATGCCCGGCAAGCACCATAACTGCTAAGCCACTGCTCCAGCTTCTGGGTTTTGTTTTTCTGACACTTGGTGTTGTGTATGTGGTGCTGGAGTTTGAACTTGGGTCCTTACACATGCCATGCAAGTGCTGTAACTGCTGACCCACTGCTGTAGACTAGAGACTTTTTTCATTTGGTTTATGTTTTTCCTTTATCTGTGTATTTGGTGTTGGGGCTCAAACCTGGGTCTCTGTGCATGCTAGATAGGCGCTCTACCACTGAGTCACCTCTCTAGCCCCTAATTAGATCTCTCTTGATTTTTTGCCTGCTTATTAGATATTTCCAGTTGTATGTTGTGTTGTACTCCCTCTCCTGGATATTGGATACTGGTTACCCAGTCACACAGGGGTTAGAAATGGGAATCAGTTCCAGATGATTTGTTTCCTCTTTTCACACATTCAGTTATTTTTAGTACCTTGAGTCTCTGGTATTTACTCCTCCCCTTTCATTGCTACTGCACCATATAAGTCCACACTCATTTGTCACTCACTTGACCTGTGACAGTAGTCCTTTAACTTTTATCTTATATCCTTCTAGCTATAATGCCACCCTAGCTATGATGCCACCAAGGTAACCTTCCTGAAATTCTGATCTGATATAACCCTCACACACATACAGAAAAGAAAAATCTATCAGCTCGTTATTTTCCACAGCATTAAATAAAAATTTCTTTGTGTGACATATGAAGCCCGCATGATCTGTTTTTGATTACTTTTCCAGCCGTATCTTCGTAGGTGGTATCTCCGAAGACGCCATTACCTAACCTGCCCTCTGGAATGCTTTTTTGTTATGGACTCTACATTTGCTCCCTTTAGTGAACTCCAGATATTAAGATCCATTTCACAGTGAATGACCTCTTAAAATTTTTTAAATTTCTCCTTACCAATCCTTTTTTTACCAGTTATATTATATTGTTTTAAAGCAAATCCCAAAGGTCATATCCTTTCATCCCTAAATATTTGATTCCTCCCCACCACCGCTCTGTTAGGGAGAGCCTAGGATCCCATGCATGCCAGGAACATTCTCTCCCACTGAGGTACACCCCAACCCCTCATCCCTAAATATTTGAGTTCCTAAAATATAGGGACACTTTTAAATCATGTTTTTTCTACACTTAAATATAAATATTCATTCCTTCATATCATCTATTATCTATCTAGTCAGTGTTCAGATTTCTCTCATTTTCTCATAGATAAAATTCTAAGATAATCTGTAATTACATTTGATTGATGGGCTTCTTAAGATGTAGGATATAGATTTCCTTGTTCTTTTTCCTTTTTTATTATCAGCTTTGTTCATAATAATTCATATACATTCAACTCACTGATTTAAATGTCTTAATCAAATAGTTTTTAATATGGTCAAGGTTATATAACCATCACTACAATCAAATTTTAAAACATTTTTATCATTCAGAAATAATCCAGGGCTGGAGCAGTGGCTCAGCGATTTCGGCACTTGCCTGGTAAGCACGAGGACCTGGGTTCAAACCCCAGCACCACGTACACAACTAAGTGTTAGAGCAACTAAGGCCATGTGAAAAACTAAATAAAGTTGTTTCTCCCTTTTGCTGTCTATCTCTCTCACTGTCCCTCTCTCTAAAAAAAAAAAAAAAAAAAAAAAGAATCCAAATAATCATTAACAGTCACTCCCAGGCTAGAGTGGTGTCTCAGAAGTTGGAGCACTTGCCTGGCATGCATGAGAACCCGGATTCAAACCATATACACAACTGAGTGTCAAAGAAATGAAAACCAGATGAATAAATAAAATTGATTCTGTCTTTCTCTCTCTTACTCTCTCCCTCTTTCTGTCTTAAAAAAAACCCAGTCACTCCCTATTTCTTTCCATACCCTAGGCTGTTACCAGTCTAAATTCTATGACTGGATTTGCCTATTTTGGACATTTCATATGTATGGATTTTTTTTCTTTTTCTTTCTTTCTTTTTTTTTTTTTTTTGGTTTCTCTGATACCAGTCTTGTTCTGTTACCCAGGCTGTTCTTAAACTCATTGACTCAACTAATCCTCCTGCCTCAGCCTCTAGAGTAACTGTGATTACAGTCATTCACCACCATGCCCTCCTTGGGTATTTCATATAAATGGAATCATGCATCTCAGTTTTTGTGACTGTCTTTTTTTCACTTAGCATAGTGTGTAGGAGGTTCATCCACGTTGTGACATTATCAATACTTATTTTTTGTTAATATAACATTGAATATTTTATTTATCCATTTGTTAGACACTTACTTGAGTGGCTTTCACTATTTGGTTTTTATGAGTAATGCTGTTACCAGTATTTATGTATGTTAGTGGGGGCATATGTTTTTATTTCTCTTGGGTATTTACCTTAGATTGCTGGATCATATGATAATCTTAGTTTAACCATTTGAGGAATTGCCAGACTGTTCCATAATAGCCATACCATGTTTTATTTGTATATATATATATATATACATATATATATATATATGTATATGTTTATATTTAAAGAGAGAGGGACAAGGAGAGAGAGAAACAACTTTATTTAGTTTTTCACATGGTCTTAGTTGCTCCAACACTTAGTTGTGTACGTGGTGCTGGGGTTTGTACCCGGGTCCTTGTGCTTGCCAGGCAAGTGCTGAAACCGCTGAGCCACCGCTCCAGCCCACAATGTTATATTTTTATTAGCAGTGATTAGTGATTTCTTTAGATCCTCAGCAACATATGTCTTTTTTTTTTTTTAAATGAGTATTGAACTCAGTATTTACTGAGTATTGAACCCATGGTTCGCTCAGGCTCAGTTAGGCAAGCACTCTGCACTGAGCTACATTCCTAACCTCCTCCTAATTTTTTTTTTTTCTTGAGATGTATGCCTATATTGCCCAGGCTGGCATCTTGAGATCGTTGTGTTTCAGCGGGATTATGTGCCACCATATCTGGCTCATTGTTTTTAAAATTGTTGGCAGTTGACTGTATTTAACTGCTGCACTGCTATCTTCAGGGTTTTTTGTTTTTGTTTTTGTTTTTTTAACCAGGGCACTTAAGCATTGAGCCACATCCCCAGCTCTCCCTCCCTTTTATTTTAAAGAGAGGGAGAGAGAAAGAATCAGTTTTGTTTGGTTTTTCATCTGGTTTTTGTTGCTGTGACACTCAGTTGTGCATGTGGTGATGAGGTTCAAACCTGGATCTTCACGAATGCCAGGCAAGCATGATACCGCTGAGCTACTGCTCCAGCACCCACCCCCCCAGCCCCTTTATTACATTTTATTTTTTGAGAGAGAGAGGGACAGTGAGAGAGAAGGAGAGAATCAATTTTATTTAGTTTTTCATGTGGCTTTTGTTGCTCTGACCTTTTGCTGTGTATGTGTTGCTGGTTTTGAACCCATGTACTCGTGCATGCCAGGCAAGCGTCGTAACCTCTGAGCCACTGCTCTAGCCCCTTTATATTTTATTTTGAAACAGGGTCTTACTAAGTTGTTTAGGGCTTGCAAAGTTACTGAGGATGACTTTGAACTTGTGATCCTCCTGCCTCAGCCTCCCTAGTCACTGGGATTACAACATTGTGTACCACCGTGCCCGGTGCTGTCTTCAGTTTTAAGGACCCTATTATAGGTTATAATTATATTTTACTAAAAATTATATTATCACAGTACTGTTATATTGGGAAGTTACTATGCTTCTAACACTGGAGGTCAAAAGCTTTGTGATAAAGTGATTATGGAAAATTCTACGTTCAAACTTAGTTAGCTACCCTTTTTTATTTTTTTTTTTTTTTGGTTCCAAGGATTGAACCCAGGGGCGGCTTAACCACTGACCACATCCCTAACCATTTAAACTTTTTTTTTGGGGGGGTCTTTAAGTTGGTTAAGGCCCTACTGAGTTGCTGAGGCTCAGCCTCCCGAATCACTGGCATTATAGGCATGCACTACTGTGTCTGGCTAGGTACTACCTTTTTATTCACATTATTCTTAAACATTCCCTTAATGGACCTGGACGTATATCAACTTGAGAATAATCATTATTATTAATTAATTTATTTTTGGTACTGGCAATTGAACCCAAGGGCACTTTATCACTGAGTACGCCCTCGGTCCTTTTTCGGTTTTTAATTTTGATACAGGGTTTTGCTGAGTTTCTGAGAGTCTCGCTAAATTGCTGGGGCTGGCCTCAAATTTGTAATCGTCCTGCCTCAGCCTCCTACGTTGCTGGGATTAAAGGTTTCCTAGACAGAATACAGATACATAACAGAATAGTAGATACTTGCCAAGAATGTGTAATCCTGGGTTTTATTCCCTAGCACTGCAAACCATAAAAAAGCAGAATAGGGCTATTTAAATTCAATGTAACAGGGGACTGGAGTAGTGGCTCAGCAGTTACAGAGCTTGCCTTGCAAGCGCAAAGACCGGGTTTGAACCCCAGCACCACATACACAAGTAAGTGTCAGAGCAACGAAAATCTGTCTCTCTCTGTGTCCTTTTCTCTTTAAAAAAAAAAAAAAAAATCACTGTAACAGGATTGAGATTTGGTTTTAAATATTAAGATGAGGATGAATTTAATCCATCATGTAGCTATTACACAGAAACTTAAATTTCATAATATTGTGATATATATACACACACACATATATATTTATATGTATTTGCATATACATATAAATAAATAAATTTGATTCTGGGCACATTTCCACTGAGCTACATCTCTAGCCCATTTTAGTGTTTTTTTGTTTTGTTTTTTGTTGTTAAAGAGAAGAGCAAGAGAAAGGGGGAATCCATTTTATTTTTTCATCTGGTCTTTGTTTCTTTGACACTTAGTTGTTTATATGGTACTAGGATTCGAACCTGGGTCCTCACATATGCCAGGCAAGTGCTCCAACCATTGAGCTACTGCTCTAGCCTCCATTTTTAGTATTTTTTTTTTTTTTAAGAGCAAGAGAGGGAGAGAGTGAAAGAATCAACGCTACTTATTTTTTCATCTGGGTTCTGTTTTTCCAACAGAATATGTGGTGGTGCTGGGGTTTAAACGTGGGTTCTTGCGCTTGCATGTGCTATAACTGCTGAGCCACTGCTCCAGTCTCCCATTTCCCCATTTTAATTTTGAGATAGGGTCTTGCTGAGTTGCCCAGGCTGACTCAAACTTGTAATCCTCCTGCCATAGTCTCTAGAATTGCTTGAGTTAAAGGCATGGGCCACTGTGCTAGCTAAACATGTGATTTTTTTTTTTTTTTTAAGAGAGAGGGACAGTGAGAAGTAGAGAGAGCCAATTTTATTTATTTTTTCAAGTGGATTTCTTTGCTCTAACATTTAGTTGTGGTTTGAACTTGTGTCCTTGCCAGCAAGTGCTGTAATCACTGAGCCACTGCTCCTGCCCCTAAACATATTATTTGAACACATTAAGGATTTTCATTTATTTATTTTTCCTTAAAATAGTTTAGGAAAAACAGTTCAAGCAGAAAATATCCCTTTCCCTTGAAAGCCACTTAACTGTTAAGAGAGGGAGAGAGAATCAATTTTATTTACTTTTTCATTTGGCCTTTGTTTCTCCAACACTTAGTTGTATTTGTGATGCTGGATTTGGAACCTGGGTCATCATGCATGCCAGGCAAGCGCTTCAACCACTGAGCTACTCCACCAGCCCCACTTAACTGTTTATAACCTTTAAAAATTATTCTGGGCATATACAAATTATCCATACTTTTTTTGGGCAGGGAGGAGTCAGTTTCTCTGTATGTTGCTTAGGTTGCTGTCAGCCTTCTGGACTCAGTGGATCAATCTCCTGGGGTTTATAGGTATATCCCACCTTTCCTGACTCATCTATACTTTTACTTCTTTGGCATTAGATATAGAACTCAGGGGCACTTACCACTGAACCACATCCCAGCCCCTTTTTAAACAGTTAATTTGAGGCTGGAGTAGTGGCTCAACGGTTACGGTGCTTGCCTGGCATGCACAAAGATGCGGGTTCGAACCTCAGCACTATTTACACAATGAAGTGTCAGTACAATGAAAGCCACATGAAAAACGTAAATAAAGTTGACTGACTCTTTCTCTCTGTCCCTCTTTTAAGATAATTTATTGTTTTCTAGTTTTACTTTGAGATAGGGTCTTGCTTAAGGCCTCACTAAGTTGCTGAGGCTGGCCTTGAACTTGAGATCCTCCTGCCCCAACCTCTGGAGTCACTAGGATTACATGTGTGCACCACCACACCTGCTTTTCCTCCCCCCCCTTTCAAAGAGAGAGTGGGACAGTGAGAGAGAGAGAACCAATTTTATTTAGTTTTTCATGTGGCTTTCATTGCTCCAACACTTTATTGTGACCGTAGTGCTGGGGTTTGAACTGACGTCCTCACACATGCCAGACAAGCAATGTAACTGTTGAGCCACCACTCCAGCCCCCATAACTCTACTTTTACAAAACAAATGTGAAGCTAGATGTAGTGGCATGTGCCTAGAATCCCAGCTATTTGGAAATGCTGAGTCAGGCTGATCTTGAGTTTCAGGCCAGCCTGGGCAACATAGGGGAGACCCTGTCTCAAGGAGGGGGGGGCAACACAAAACCCAGCTGGGCATGCCAGGCTCACCTGTAATCCCAGTTAGATGGGACTCTGAACCAGGAGGACCTCAAATTTGAACCAACCTGTATAACTCTGTATTAAAGAAAAAAAAAAAAGAAAAAGTTGGGTGCAGTGGCACTCAACGCCTGTTATCCATTGGCTTGGTAGGCTGAAGCAGGAGAATTTCAAGTTCAAAGCCAGCCTCAGGAACTTATCAAGGCCTTTAGTAAATTAACAAGACCCCATCTTAAAATAAAAAAACTAAAAATAAGTAGTAGAAATGACTGGGGGATGTGGCTTAGTGGTAAAGCACCTCTGGGTTCAATTCCCAGTACCAAAAGAATTTAAAAAGCACTGGGGCGGAGTTGAGGTTATAGCTTAGCACCACAGTGCTTGCCTAACCCGTGTGAGGCACTGGGTCCAATCCTTAGCACTGAATAAAAGCAAATAAATAAGTAAAGGTGTTCTGTTAAGCACTGGGGATATGGCTGAATGGTTTTGCCTGTCATGTGTAACGCTGCTGGGTTCAGTCCCCAGTACTGCAAAAAACAATACAAAGTGATTTGAGTATTATCAACAAACAACAATAATACAAACATTTTGATTATTTTTCTGCATCTTGCTTTTGTTCACCTTAATTTGTCTTAGAAATCTTTCCATTATCAATAGTTTATTTATTTATTTTTTTGAAAACAGTCAATTTTTAAAAAATTTTCATCTCGGACTGGAGCGGTGGCTCAGCAGCTAAGGCGCTTGCCTGGCATGCACGAGTATACAGGTTCAAAACCCAGCACCATGTACACAACGAAGTGTGGAGCAATGAAAACGTGAAAAACTAAATAAATTGATTCTCTCCCTCTCTCTCTCTCTTCTCTCTTTTTTGAAAACATTTTTTTTTCATCAGTTTTTGTTATTCCTCCACTTAGTTATGTATGTAGTGCTGGAGATCACGCAGTTTTCTACTGCCAGTCCACCTCTCCAAATCCTCATTATCAGTGTTTATGCATTACTTCATTATTTGTGACTACTCCCCAGAATTATCCAGGACATAATTTAATGTATTTATCCTATTTTTGAACAGTTAATTATTTTCATTTTCTTTTTTACTCTTGTAAGTAAAGGTGAGGCATACTTTGTCATATTTTTTATGGTTTTTGAGTGATTTGCTAGATTTAAAGGTATATGTATTAAAATTTTACCAGATAGTTTAATCACCCTTCAAAAACATTATTTTCTATTCCTTAATGTAATATATATTGGTATTCTGAAATTCTATAATTTTTGCAGTCTCAGTAATCAGCTTTTATTGTAGTCATTTCTTGTATTATAAGCAAACTTTAGCCTGTTTTCATGTTATTGGCCATTTACAATACTTAGGCAAGTTTTGTATACTTGTCTTTTTTTTTTTTTTTTTTTTTAAGAGAGGGACAGTCACAGAAAGAGAATCACTTTTATTTAGTTTTCATTGCTCTGACACTTCCTTGCATACATGGTGCTGGGGTTCAAACCTGCGGACTTGCGATTGCCATAACCGCAGAGCCATAGCTCCAGCCCTATATACTTGTCTTCTGCCCAATTTTCTTTAGGTTGTTCTTTTGGTCGCATGTCAGGGTAGAGCACCTGCCCATCATACATGAAATCATGGGTTAGATCCTCAGCACTCTCCACCCGTAAAATGTTTTTGGAATTCTTTTCAAAGTTAAACTCAAAGAAAAGCTTGGGAAAGAAATGTTGTCACTGTCATGTCAGTAGAGTATGAGAGTTTGTGGGGTAAAGGGTTTAGTCCTTTTAAAACATGGTCATATGGATTATTTGTATCCTTTGAATAAACTTAATGTGCATGCTGATACAGAAGTTTCTTTGTTTTACCGTGTAAGCGGTAATAACACCTAAAAAGTAAAATAAAATGTTCGTTCTCAGTTGTAAGTTGATACATGTTTGGGGGTCAAAGTTCTAAAAGTTCCCAAAACTGAAAAAAAAGTCACTTATAATAATACTAACCAGAACTAATTTTTTGTTTTTTGAGGCTTTGATGTTGAACTCAGGGCCTCATTCATGCTAGAAAAGTGGGCTCTACCAGTGAGCTATATCCCCAGCCCTAGAAATAATTTAAATATGTTTTCTTTAGAAATGAATGCTATATTTCATTAGAAAATAGGTAATCTGGGGCTGGAGCGGTATCTAGGCAGGCAGTTATGACACTTGCTGGGCATGCGCAAGTACGTAGGTTCAAATCCCATCAACCACATATACAACTAAGTGTCAGAGCTACAAAAGCCGTTTGAAAAGCTCAATTAAAAAAATTAATTCTGTCTCTCTCTCTCTCTCTCTCTCTCACTCTCACTGTCCTTCTCTCTTAAAAAATAGGTAATCTATTTTTAAGTTTACCATTCCAAAAAATATTTCTCTAATATCCATTATTTGACTGTTTCCTTGGACCTGGAGATTGTCATGTTAGACACTTTTTTCTCTTTGGTACTGGGGATTCAACTAAGGAACTTACATATGTTAGGCAAGTATTACTAAACTACATTCCCAACCTTCCCAACCCTTGGACACTTTTTTTTTTTTTTTTTTTAAAGAGGTAGGATTTCAGATTCCTGGGCTCAAGTAATCCTCTTGTCTCAAACTCCTGATCAGTTGAGTTAACAGGCATATGGTTTTTTTTTGTTTGTTTGTTTTTAAAGAGAGGAGGACAGTGAGCTACAGAGAGAGAGTTTTTATTGAGTTTTTTACATGACTTTTCGTGCTCTGACACTTAGTTGTGTACGTGGGTGCTGGGGTTCGAACCTGCATACTTGCGCATGCCGGGCAAGCACTGTAACCGCTGAGCACCACTCCAGCCCTTAATTGTATCATTTTTAAAAAGTCAGGTATATGGAGATATAATTTACATGCAGTAAAATTACTCTTTTTAATAAGTATATTCTATGAATTTTTATAAATTTGTAGTCATATCTAGTTTTCTTGTTAGGACAGAAAGTTTTCACTGTTTCCCAGGCTAGCCTCAAACTCGGGATTCTCCTTTTTCAGCGTTCTGAATAACTGGAATTATAGGCACAGTGGCGCTTCCATATTCAAAGGAAGAAGTGACATGACATGGCAGGGCAGTTTTCATATCATGCTTTCAAGTGTGAGAACAAAGTGGGGTTAATTTTTCTCTTCAAGTGTAGTTAAGAAAATGGCTGTGAAGATTAAAAGTTATTGTGTGGTACAGTGAATCCTCATTGATTTGAATTCTAATAATTTGAAAGTTACAACAGTTTTAATAGAAGTTCTTTAGCCTTACATACAATAATGTTTTCTAAGATTATGGGGGAGGAGAGGTAATTAAAGTATATTGAACACTTTTCCAATATATATTTGGTGACAGTAGCTTTTTAAAATTGATTTTTGTAAAATGTATGTAAAACATTACCCCTATAAACTTTTTTTTTATACTAGGAATTGAACCTAGGCGTGCTTAACTCTACTAAGCCACATCCCCAACTCTTTTTATTTTTATTTTGAGACAGGGTCTCAATAAACTGCTTAGGGCCTCGTTAAGTTGTTGAGGTTGGCCTTGAACTTAAGATTCTCCTGTTTCATCCTCTCCAGTTGCTGGGATTACAGGCATATACCGCCATGCCCATTCCCCCCCCCCCCCTTTTTTTTTAAAAGAGAGAAGGACAGTGAGAGACAGAATTAAATTTTATTGAGTTTTTCACATGGCTTTCGTTGCTCTGACACTTAGTTGTATATGTGGGTACTGGGGTTCGAACACATGTACTTGCGCATTCCAGGCAAGCACTGTAACCCCTGAGCCATGGCTCTAGCCCATGCCCCCGCTCCAGCCCATGCCCAGCCCTTTTAACCATTTTTAAGAGTATAATTCAGTGACATTAATTGCATTCACAGTGTTGTGTAGCCAGCATCATCATCTATTTCCTGAACTTTTTCATTATTTCAAACTAAAACTCTGAACCCTTTAAATAACAGTTTCCTGTTTCTCCTGGTAACCTTTTTTTTTTTTTTTTTTTTTTTTTTAATTTTCAAGTGAGAAGAGAGAGAATCAACTTTGTTTCGTTTTTCATGTGGCTTCCGTTGCTCTGACACTTAGTTGTATATGTGGTGCCGGGGTTTGAACCTGCAACCTTGCGCATGCTAGGCAAGTGCCATAACTCCATAACTGCCAAGCCGCTGCTCTGGTCCCTCCCCAGTAACCTCTTGTTGTCCTTTGTGTCTTTATGAATTTGCCTATTTCTTAGTCCCTTATATAAATAGAATTACACAATGCTTGTCCTTTTTCTCTGACTTATTTCATCTAGTATGATTTCAATATTTATCTGTGTTGTATCTTGTACCAGAATTTCTTTTTTTTTCTTCTTCTTTTTTTTTTGCAGTACTGGGGATTGAACTCAGGAATGTTCTACCTGTGTTCTATATCCCCAGCCCTTGTTTGTTTGTGGTATTTCTGGGGATCGAAACTAGCACCCCAGGCATGCCAAGAAAGCACTCTATCACGGAGTAACATCCCTAGCCCTTTAATTTTATCTTGAGACAGGGTCTTGGTAAGTTGCTGAGGCAGGCCTTGAATTTGGGATCCTCTTGACTTAGCCTTCTGAGTAGCTGGAATTATGGGAATGAGCTATTTTTATGACTGTATAAGATTTCATTGTGTGATTCATCTATGGATGGATGGATTGTTTCCATTGCGGGGTGCAGGAGTACTGGGGATTAAACTCAGGAGCACTAACCACTGATATACAGCCCTATTTGATATTTTATTTTGAAACATGGTCTCGCTAAATTGTTTAGGGCCTGGCTAAGTTGCTGAGGTTGTTATTGAACTTGTGATCCTTATGCCTCAGCCTACCAAGCCACTGGGATTACAGGCATGCACTACTGTTCCTGGCAGAATGTTTCCAATCATAACAGTATTATGAGAAATGCTGTTCTCTCGTACATGCTGGAAGTGTTCAGTTAGACTCAAGAATTCTATAATAGTTTTTTCCAACAGTTCCTCATAGTTCACTAGTTGTTTAGGTGAAGGGTCAGATTCCTGGAGTTTCATACTCCATCATTTTTTTGTTGTTCCTGGGGATTGAACCCAGTGGCACTTAACCACTGAGTCACATCCCCAGCCCTTTGTATTTTTTATTTTGAGACAGGGTATCTAAATTGCTGAGGCTGACTTTGAACCTGTGATTCTCCTGCCTCAACCTCCTGAGCCACCGGGATTAGAGGCATCCACCACCATGCCCAGTTTACTCCACCATTTTCTGTGACATAATCATTACTAATTTTTGTCTTTTTAATACAATATTTTATTTTTCATTAGTTTTACATATTGAAAGGTTTTTTGTTGTTTTTTTTTTTTAAGAGAGAGGGACAGTGAGTGAGAAAAAGAGAATCAATTTTATTCAGTTTTTTAGGTGGTCTTTGTTGCTCTTACACTTAGTTGTGTACGTGGTGCTGGGGTTTGAACCTGGGTCCTTGTGCATGCCAGGCAAGCACTGCAACCACTGAGCCATCACTCCAGCCTCTGTTGTTACACTTTCATAATACATACATCATATATCTCCCCTTCCTGCCAACCCCCTTCCCATCACCTCATCCCTAATCTACAAGGTTATCCCAGTTGCACTGGTAATCCGTGATGAGTCTCACTCTTTTCCTATGTTGTACTCTAGCTTCCACATATAAGAGAAAACATTTGACCCTTGAGTTTGGAGGCTTGACTAATTTCACTTAGCATGATTTTCTCCATTTCCATTCATTTACCAGGAAAGGCCATGATTTCATTTTTTTAAATAGATGAGTAGAATTCCATTTTTGTTATATGTGTGTGTGTATGTGTGTATGTATGTGAGAGAGAGAGAGTGTGTGTGTGTGTGTGTGTGTGTGTGTGTATCACAGTTTCTTGATCCATTCACCCAATGATGGGCATCTGGGTTAATTCCATAATTTAGCTGTTGTGAATTGTGCTACTTTAATACTAATATTTAAATAGCTGCTATTTAACTTTTTTTTTTTTTTTAAGAGAGAGGGTCAGTGAGAGAGAAAGAGAGAAACAACTTTATTTAGTTTTACACATGGCTTTAGTTGCTCCAACATTTAGCTGTGTATGTGGTGCTGGGGTTTGAACGCGGGTCCTTGTGCTTGCCAGGCAAGCACCGAAAACCCTGAGCCACCGCTCCAGCCCGCTATTTAACTTTTTTTTTTCTTTTTTGAGTTCAGGTTTTTCTGTGCCCAGACTGGCTTGCTTGCTTGCTTGCTTGCTTTCTTCTTTCTTTTTTTTTTTTTTAAAGAGAGAGGGACAGTGAGAGAGACAGAGAAACTATATTTAGTTTTTCACATGGCCTTAGTTGCTCCAGCACTTAGTTGCACACATGGTGCTTCGATTTGAACCCAGGTCCTCGTGCTTGCCAGGCAAGCGCCAAAACCACTGAGCCACTGCTCCAGCCCCTCCCAGGCTGGCTTTCAAGTGCCAATTCTCCTTTACCCTCCTGTGCAATTAGTATCATGACGTGTGCCACCATATCTGGCTAGTTAATATTTAATTACACATATACTTGTTGGCTATATTAAAATGAAAAAATACAGATAAATAGGAAAAGAATTACCTGTGATCTTATTACTCTGAGTAATGTTTCCTTTTGTGTCCTTTCAAATCAGTCAATGAATGTATACATATATAGGTGTATGTATGAACCAGATTACAGAAGCAATGTTTGAATTAGGTTTTTTAAAAAGTACTAGTACTGGGTATTGAACCCAAGGATGCTTTACCACTGAGCTATATCCCCAGTCCTTTTTTTATTTTGAGACTGGGTCTGGCTAAGTTGCTGAGTGTTTGACTAAATTGCTGAGATTTGCTTCAAACTTGATATCCTCCTGCATCAGCCTCTTGAGTTACTGGTATTACAGGCATGTGCCAACACACGTGGCTTTGGTCATATGTTTTTAAACTTAATATGTTGTAACTGTCTTTTCATGATAAAGCATGCCTGAATAGTGAAATTTTTAAAATTTTTCTGTTTGTAGGGCTTAAGACTGAATCCCAGTCTTGGGCATCTTACGCAAAAAAAATTTTTTTTTCCATGTAAATACCCAGGAACAAACCTCTCAGTCCAGTTTTTAAATGTGCTGTGTAGCATATGTGTTGTTATTTATTGATTGATTTTGGGAGACAAGGTCTTGCTTGTGATTTAACTCAAGATTCTCCTGGGCTGGAGCAGTGGCTCAGCGGTTACAGCACTTGCCCAGCACCCACGTACACAACCAAGTGTCAGAGCAACGAAAGTCATGTGAAAAACTCAATAAAAATTGATTCTCTCTGTCTCTCCCTCTCTGTCCTTTTCTCTTTAAAAAAAAAAAAAAGGGATTCTCCTGCTTCAGTTTCCTGAGTGGCTGAGATTATAGGTATGCACTAAGTGCCTGGTTGCTGTAGTTTATTTGTGTCAATATTGGGCATTTGTTTCAGCTTTTGCTGTAATATAAAGAAAAGTCATAAACTTTACAACATAGGTCCTTAGAATTGTTTTCTATAGGATGAAATATTTTAGGTTTAGAAATATAGCTGGGGTGCTGAGCATGTAGGTCAGTGACAGAGTGATTGCTAAGCATGCACAAGCCCTGTTGTGGAGTTGGGGCAGGTAATGGTTATTCACACTTGTAATTCCAGCTGATTGGGTGGCTGAGGCAGAAGTATTACATGTTCAAGGCCAGCCTGGGAAATTTAGTAAGACCTTGTCTCAAAATAAAAAATTTTAAAAAAGGACTGGATTTGTAGTTTAGTGATAGAGCACTTGTCCAGCACCGGTGAGTGTGGGTTTAATCCTGAGCACTAGAAAAAGGAAATAAATATAGCTGGCAGTGGTTTTTCTTATAATCCAAGCTATTTGGGAGGCTGTGGGAGGGGGAAGAATCACTTGAGCACAGGAGTTCAAGGCCATTGTGGGCAACATGTTGAAAACCTGTCACCCAAAATGAGGAAAAGGTGGACATGGGGGCACACACTCCCAGGTGAGGTAGGATTGCTTGAGCCCAGGAGTTTAAGGTCAGCCTGGGCAATATATTGAGATTCTCTCAAAAACAAAGCAAGACCAAAAGAAGAAAAAAAGAGATCAATATAAAGGGTATTCATAATAATGACTTCCAGTCCTGGCACAGAATTTACAAATATAATTTGTTTGTAATATAAATT
Source organism: Aplodontia rufa (assembly GCA_004027875.1). NCBI lineage: Eukaryota > Metazoa > Chordata > Mammalia > Rodentia > Aplodontiidae > Aplodontia > Aplodontia rufa. Next base: position 15,902 of record PVKS010009847.1, read on the forward strand.
CATTGAAATAGATTTTAATTTAATGGGTCAAATATGTTCATTTCTGGGAAGTTTTTTATAATAAACTTAATTTTCAAATATGAAACCAAATATCTTCCTGAAGGACATTTAGTATGAGTAGTACAGATACTGAATGACAGTATTTTTCAGTCTAATCTCCATTTAGATAGAAATTAGAGGTAGGAGAAACAGTATATGGCATCTTAGTATTAACACTAAGGAGAAAAAAAAAGAGGTAGGATCTCAAGAAGAGGATATTTAAAGGGGCTGGAGTGGTAGCTCAGTGGTGGAGTACTTGCTTGGCATGTATAAGGATCTGGGTTTGAACCATAGCCTCACCTATTCAGTTAAGTGTAAGAAAAACAAAAACCAGATGAAATAATTATAAAAATTTATTCTTTCCCCCCATGTCCCTAGAGAGGTACGGTGAGAAAGAGAGAAAATGAGAATCAGTTTATCTTGTTTTCCTTATGGCTTTAATTGCACCAACATTTTGTTGTGTACGGTGCTAGGGTTCAAATCTGTGTCCTTTGCATGCAAGGCAAGTGCTATCACCGCTCCAGCCCCAAATAAAAAACGAAGATATTAAAACGTTTTGGTGTGGAACATTTTAGATGTCCCAAAAGACAGACATACTAAGTAAAGATCATAAGGGATGGAGCCAACCACAAAATTATGGAGAGAGTATCTTATATACTGGAGAGCAAAGAATAGAATTTTATTTTATTATACACCCTACAAAGTTTATCAGTTAGAAGGCAGTGCATAAGAGTTGAATTTTATTTTCTCATTGTAAAGGCTTTTGTTTAGATTTCTTTTTAAATGCTCTTTAGTGCAAGTGATGTCTTTGGTTTTTATGAGTTATGATTTTAGAGTTTACAAGTGATTTTAAACAGGGATTAGATTCAAGGCTGCCCCTTAAAACTTGATACTTGAATTTTTCATTGGAGTTAGAGTAGAAATTAAATATTTTAGTGAACCTTTGAATTTTATTCTGCTAAACCCTCATTCTTCTTTAATGTTAATTATCATGGTGATGCGGGTGTAGGTCAGTGACAGAGCATTTGATTACATCTCCAGAGGCCTCATTGGTGTCTGGTTCCCCTAGTTCCATCTGCTGAGGAGGTTAAGGTGGGTGGGAGGATTCTTTGAGCTCAGTAGTTTGAGACCAGCCTGGGCAATATAGTGACACCTTTGCATCCAAACAAACAAAAACAAAATTCAAGGAAGTATAATGATTAAAAATGTAATCTTTAGTTAGCTAAATTCTACTTGGGCTCTATAGCTGTGATCCCCAGCAAATGATTTAACCCTTGTATGCCTTAGTTTTATCTTTTCTTTTTCTTTCTTTCAAAGAGAGAAGGACAGTGAGAAAGAAAGAATCAGTTTTATTTAGTTCTTCATGTAGCTTTTGTTGCTCTGACACTGTTGTGCATATGGTGCTGGGGTTTGAACCCGCGTCCTCACGCATGTCAGGCAAGTGCTGTAACTGCTGAGCTACCACTCCAGGCCCCCTCAGTTTCTTCTTTAAAATGATGGTAGGGGATGACATCTGTCTTATTAGGGTTGCTGTCAGAATTAAATGTGTTAGTACACATAGAAGTACTTAAAGTGTGCTTGCTATATAAAAGCACCTATTAAGTGTTAGTTGCTATTAGTGAATACCTTTTCATTTTAGCAGTACATAAGTTAAAAATAATATAGAACATTAGATGTAATTTTATTTTATTTTATATTTGAACCACTGAGCCACATCTCCGGCCCTTTTTATTTTTTTGAGACAGTGTCTTGCTAGGTTGCTGTTGCTGGCCCTAAATGTTATGATACTCTTGCCTCAGCCTCTTGAATTGCAGGGATTATAGGCATGCAACACTGCCTAGCTAGATGTAAAGTTGTATGTAACTACTACCCTGACACCCCTCCCTATATCACAGCCCTCACTTCTCAAGAGTTTTTTGTTGTTGTTGTTTTTTTTGTGTGTGTGAAATTGGGGGTGAACCACTGAGTCACACATCCTTAAACTTCATTATTTTATTTTGAGGCAGGGTCTTGCTAAATTGTTGAGGGGTTCATTAAGTTGCTGAAGCCGGGTTTGGACTTGGGATCCTGCCTCAGCCTCCTGAATTGCTAGGATTATAGGCACATGCCATCATGTCTGGCTTATTTTCTGTTTTCAGATAAGGTCTTATTATGTTTCCCAGGAAGGCAATGAATTTGTGATCCTCCTGCCTCAGTGTCCCAAGTAGATGGGATCACAGGTATGTATCACTGTGCCCACCTAAGTTGTTGTTGTTGTTTTTTAAGAGAAAGAGGGACAGTGAGAGAGAGAAAAAGAATCAATTTTATTTAGTTTTTCTGTAGCTTTTGTTGTTCTGAGACTTTGTTGCATACGTGGTGCTGGGGTTCCAAACTTGCATCCTTAATGCATGCCAGGCAACCGTATAACTGCTGAGCCACCACTTCAGCCTCCCACCACATAATTTAAAAAAAAATTTTTTTTATTCTTGGTTCTAGGGATTGAACCCAGGGCACTGAGCCACTTCCTTGCCCCGATTTTTTTGTTTGTTTTTTAGAGAGAGGGACAGTGAGAGAAAGTATCAGTTTTCATTTAATTTTTCGTATGGCTTTCATCGCTCTGACACTAAATTGTGTACGAGGTGCTGGGGTTTGAACCCACATCCTCAGGCCTGCCAGGCAAGTGCCATAACCGCTGAGCCACCGTTCCAGCCGCCTTACCCCCTTTTTTTTTTAAATTATGAGAACAGGGTCTTGCTAAGTTCCTTAGGGTCTTTCTGATTTGCTGAGGCTGTCCTTAAACTTGTGACCCTCCTGTCTCAGCCTCCTGAGCTGGGATTACAGGTGTGCACCACCACACCCAATTAGTTTGAACATTCGATATAAATAGAATTATATGGTATGCAATCTGTTTTTTTTTAATGACTGCCTTCATTCACTTAGCATAATGTTTTCAAAGTTCATCCATGTTGAAGCATGTAACCATACTTAATTCCTTTTTATTGCCAAATAATATTCCCTTGTATGGACATACTTTGTGTGGTGTTGTGGATAGACACTGGGCCTTGTATATGGTAGCCAAGAGCTGTACCACCATCTGCATTTTCTTTACGTACTCATCTGTTGATAGACATTCAATTGTTCTGGGGTTGGTTGGTTGGTTGGTTTGTTTTTCAGAGAGAGAATCAACTTTATTTTTTTCATCTGGGTCTTGATTTTATTTTTGACACTTAGTTGTGTATGTGGTGCTGGAATTTGAACCTGGGTCCTTCTGCTTGCCAGGCAAGCGCTTTTAGCACTGAACCACCACTCCAGCCCTAGATTGTACTATTTTTTTCTTACTGTGAATCATGTGTCGGTGAACATTCATGTACACTTTTTTATGTGAACATTTTATCTTTTCTCTTGGTTATGTACCAAGGAGTAGAATTGCCAGGTTGTATGGTAAAGTGTGTTTTTAACTTTTGGGAAACTGCCAGACAATTTTTTTTGGTGTGGCTATATCATTTTACCATCTCACTAGAATCCTGGAGGAGTTTTTGTTTGTTCATTTGTTTGTTTGGTTCCAGGATTTAACCCAGGAGTGCTTTACTGAACTACGTCTCCAGCCTTTTTTTTTTTTTTTTTTTTTTTAAGAGGGAGAGGGACAGTGAGAGAAAGAGAATCAATTTTTATTTAGTTTCTTATGTGGCCTTCGTTCCTCTGACACTTATTTGTGTACATGGTGTTGGGGTTTGAATTTGTGTACTTGCACAGGCCAGGCCAGCCCTGTAACTGCCAAGCCACCACTCCAGCCCCATCTCTTTTTCTACTTACTTATTTTTTATTATTGAGACACAGGGTCTTGCTAAATTTCGTAGGGCCTAAGTTGCTGAGGTTGGCCTCGGACTTGCTATTCTCCTCCCTCCATATGCACCACCACTCTCTGCCTTAACTGGCCTTGGAGTATTTAGAAGAGTAGGTTGATTTCTACTCCATATTCCTTTGTGGTACTGGGGATGGAACCCAGGGCATACTAAGCAAGTGGTCTACCCCATCCCCTCCCCATATTAGCTTTTACTACTGATTTGTTTCTCACACATTATGCAATGTCTTAGTGTACCAATTCTAATATTACCATTACCAATATGATTTATTATTAAGAGTACTTTAGGGGCTGGAGCGGTGGCTCAGCAGTTATGCACTTGCCTTGCGTGCATGAGGACACAGGTTCAAACCCCCAACACCTTGTACACAACAAAGTGTTGGAGCAATGAAAGCCACATGAAAAACTAAATGAAATTAATTTTTTTCCACTCTCACTGTCCGGTCTTTTTTTTTTTTTTTTTTAAACATACTTGCACATATTGTTTTGCATATGTTGTTTTCATTCTCTCACAGTATATTTGTGTTATATCTATATTGGCAGAATATGCAGTCACTACATAGTATATTGTCTTAACTGCTCTTTATTTTTAGTTCTACAAGTAATTATGTAGTTTAGTGATTGACACACTTCTTTAAAAGGATAGGTAGCAGATATTTTAGGCAATGAGAGATGATATTTAGTTACTTATATCAAAAGAGAAAACATTTTTCACAAATCATCTTTGATAGTATTCAAAATATAAATATTAAGGTTCAAGGTTTTTTGTGTTTTTTTTGTACTGGAGATTGAACCCACGGGTGCTTAACCACTGAGTCACATCTCCAATCCTTTTTTTTTTTTTTTAAGAAAGAGGGACAGTGAGAGAGAGAAAGAAACAACTTTATTTAGTTTTTCATGTGGCCTTTGTTGCTACAACACTCAGTTGTGTACGTGGTGCTGGGGTTTGAACTCAGGTCCTCACGCATGCTAGGCAAGCGCCATAACCGCTGAGCTACTGCTCCAGCCCCTCCAATACTTTTTATATTTTTATTTTAAGACAGGGTCTTGCTAAGTTGATGAGGCTAACTTTGAACTTGTAATCCTCCTGTCTCAGCCTGCCAAGTTGGAGGTATTACACGCATGGATCTGTAATCAATTTTTAAAATTTATGTAGACTTCCTTTGTACTTGTTTGGAGGTGGGAAGAGCACTGCTAAAACTGCAGCTTACTTTAATAGCATAGAAAGTGTATCATATGGGGCTGGAGCGGTGGCTTAGAGGTTTCGGCGCTTGCCTGGCATGTGCAAGGACACAGATTCGAATCCCAGCACTATGTACACAACGGAGCAAGGAAGGCCACATGAAAAACTCACTCTCTCTCTCTCCCCCCCTCCCTCCCTCCTCCCTCTCTCCCCCCTCCACCTCCCTTCCTATCTCTTATAAAAAAAAGTGCATCATATGACATTAATTATATTATAAATATTTTAGGCTTTGCCACAATGTGTTTTGCACGAGTACTATTTTTTTATAATTTTATTTTAAATTCATTAAGAAAACATCAAGTTTTCAGAAAGAGCTACTTTCCAAAGCAATTTAGTGTTCTATAACAGTAGTTGAGGGTGGTTCTTCTCCTTTAGAAAAATTTGTATTGACTCTGAACTCAACAAATCATGATAAAACATCACTGCCCGAAAAAAAAAAAAAAGAATCCATTAGAACCTCTGTGTATAAGGGCATGTCAGGATATTTGACTTCTATTTGCAGATTACTGCTGGTTTAATACGTGAAAGTGAATCAGTTTTACCTTTTGGCACCACTGATGAGGTACCTATGATAGATTCAAATATTTTCTGCAAAGCTGGGCATGGTGCTGCATGCCTGTAATCCCAGTGACTCGGAGGGAGTCAGGAGGATAAAAAGTTTGAGGGCAGCCTCAGCAATTTTAGCAAGACCTTGTCTGAAAAACTAAAAAAGGGCTGGGTGTATATATATATCTTAATGGTGAAGTGCCCCTGGTTCACTCGCCATTGCCACAAGAAAATAAAAAAATATATTTTCTGCAATGTGTAATAACTAAGCTTGAAACAATTTTATATTTTCACAGGTTTTTTTTTTTGTTAATTTGTCCCTTTTTAGTACCACTACTAATTGTAATATTTATTAGCAGAAACAACTTAAGGTTGTACCAAAGTAGTGTTTTCTCAAGTTTGAAAATGTTCTTGCCTGTAACCCCAAACATTCATAGAGGCTAATTCTTTAGTCATTTAAAACTCTGTATTGATTGCTCAGATAAATAGCAACTGAGTAGTATCAGTAACATATGCTGGCTCATCTAGAGCCAAGGAAAACCACTTTGAAATCATTTGCCTTTGTTTTTTAAATGACTATTGCTGTTGCTCCCAATATCCTCTACTTGCTGACAACTGTTCCTACTAAAAAAGCTAATAATCTTAAACAAGTTTATTTTGTTGGACATATTTCTTTGACTGCTGCAATCAAACACTATTTAATTTACTCACCATCAGTAAATGATTCTCCTTGCTAGGCTAAAAAGCCACTCACTAACATAGTTTGGTTGAAGTCTTTCTTTTCTTTCTTTCTGAAAGAGAGAGAGAGAGAGAGAGTGTGTGTGTGTGTGTGTGTGTGTAAGAGAGAAAGAGAGTCAAGTTTTATATATTTTTTCATCTGGGTTTTGTTTTTTCAACACTTAGTTTTGTATGTGAGGTTGGGGTTCAAACACAGGTTCTTGCACATGCCAGGGAAGTACTCTACTGTTGAGCCATCATCCAGCCCCTGGAGTTTCATTTTTAATTTCATGAGGAAATTTTGTTGTGATGAAATAGTCCACTTAAAAATTTCTATTCTGAATTTTTTTTTTCATGTGAGTTGGAGACTGTTGTAATGAGATGTTTTCAATCTGGTAATGTCTGCATGCATTCTTTTGGCATAGTGTCATTGCATAATAAAGACAATGCTTTGCCATCTTTTTTTTTTTTTAAAGAGAGAGAAAGAATCAGCTTTATTTTTTCATTTCTCAAACACTTAGTTACGTACATGGTGTTGGGGTTCGAACCCACATCCTCGCACATGCCAGACAGATCACCATAACTGCTGACCTACTGCGCCCCTGCTCCAAACTCTTATTTTGAGACAGGGCCTCAGTAAGTCACTGAGGCTGGCTTTGAACTTGTGATCCTCCTGCCTCAGCCTCATGCATTGCAGTAAGGTAATAAGTTAATCAGCTTGACCTAATTATTCCATGTTGTATGCATGTATCAAAACATCTCATACTCTATAAAATGTACAATTATGGTATAAATATTAAAAATATTTATAAAATATATACACTAAAGAACTTTCCTTATCATTGAAGTGTGTTCATCTTTTTTGGCGGGGGGCAGGTACCAGGGATTGAACTCAGAGGTGCATAACCACTGAACCATGTACCTAGCCCGTTTTATTTATTTATTTATAATCAGAAGGGGGGAGAGAGAAGAGAGAATCAGTTTTATTTATTTTTTTCATCTGACCTTTATTTGTCTGACATTTAGTTGTGCATGTAGTGCTGGTGTTCAAACCTGGCTCCTTGCGCAAGCCACGTAAGTACTCCAATCACTGAGCCACCATTCCAGCCTGTTCTTAGTTTTTATTTTGAGTTGGGACTTGCTAAATTTCTTAGGGCCTTACTTATTTTTTTTTTGTTGTTTTTGTTTTTTTTTAAAAGAGAGAGGGACAGTGAGAGAGACAGAGAAAGAGAGAAACAGCTTTATTTAGTTTTTCACATGGCCTTTGTTGCTCCAACACTTAATTGTGTACGTGGTGCTGGGGTTTGAACCCGGGTCCTCGTGCTTGCCAGGCAAGCACCGAAACCACTGAGCCACCGCTCCAGCCCAGGGCCTTACTTATTAAGTTGCTGACACTGGCTTTGAATTTGTGATTGCCCTGCCTCAGTCTCCAAAGCTGCTGGGATTACAGGTGTGTGCCACTGCGCCTGGCTATTAGTGCTGTTTCTTGTTTGTTTATTTTATGTTTTATTTTGTTTTGTTTTTAAAGATAGAGTCAGAGTGAGGAAGAGATAATCAGTTTTATTTATTTTTTCACTAGTTTTTTGTTTTCCTCCACTTAGTTGTGCATGTGGTGCTGGGATTCTAACCCAGGTCCTTACACGTGCCAGGCCAAGGGCTGTACTGCTGAGCCACTGCTCCAGATCCTATTAGTGTTATTTTTAAATAGAATATTTTCTTATGTAATAATTTCTAAATCTTTTGTGTGGGGACATACTATTGATCTTATTGTGTTAATATGTACCACCACTCTCTGGGATTCTGTTACTCTTTGGAATAATTTTTTAGTTGATTCTTTTTAATTTTCTCAGTAAAGCATATAGTTTGAAAATCATGAAGTTTTAGATCTTCCTAATGTTTTATATTTTTCTTTCTCTTGTCTAATTATGTGGCTGTGTAGACAGAATAACTCAAGTAATTGCTAGTATAAAAGCTATCTTTTTCTTTACTGAGAATGCCTGTGGCAGCTAAATCATGTCAGGTTTTGGGTTAGACATACATGCCTTACTTGTTTGCTTTTGGTACCAGGGATTTTTTTTTTTTTTTTTTAAATAAGAGAGATGGGACAGTGAGAGAGAGAATATCACTATTTTAGTTTTCCATCTGGATTTCATTGCTCTAACACTTTGTTGTGTACGTGGTGGTGCTGGAGTATGAACCTGTGCCCTCGTGCATGCTAGGGAAGCTCTGTAACCACTGAGCCACCACTCCACTCCCAAACCCTGGGATGTTTAACCACTGAGAAACACCCCCAGCCCCTTTTTATTTTTCATTTTGAGACAGGGTCTCACGAAGTTTGCTTAGGGCTTCGCTAAGTCACTGAAGCTGATTTTGAATTTGCAATCCTCAGCTTCCCCAGCCACTGGGATTACAGGCGTGCACCACCGCACCTGGCTTTGCTTTATGATCTTATTGAAGTATCTATCTAACCTTTATTAAAAATTATGAATATATTTTTATTAAAGAATAGATACTACCCTTTTTTTTTATTTTGAGTCAGGTTCTCACTAAGTTGCTTAGGGCCTTGCTAAGTTGCTGAGGCTTCTGCCTCAGCCTACTATTATATATTTCTGATAGCAACCTGATGTGGTCTCACTGACCTAGTTCTTTGTATGTGGGGAAATCAACGCTTACTGGGAGTTGAAGAGACTTGTCCAAGGTTACACAGATTAGTTTACATTCTTGGTTCTGCAGGTTATTAAATTTTCTGCTTAAACTGTATTTTGCTCTGCCCCCCAACGCAGGTATTACGTGGATGCTCTGACAGATTTGTCAGGCATTTGTCTCATAAAAGGATAGTTAAATTTTTGCTGATAGATTAGCGTTTGGAACAGAATACAGCCTTAAGGCAAACAAATTAAATATTCACTTTTTTGTTGTTATTTTGTTTGGTAGCAGGGATTGAACCCAGGAGTGCTTAACCACTAAGCCAAACACCCAGCCCTTTTCTTTCTTTCTTTCTTTTTTTAAAGGGTGAGAGTCAGTAAGAGAGAGAGAAAGGAATCAATTTTTTTTGTAGTTCTTCATGTGGCCTTCAATGCTCTGACACTTAGTTGTGTATGTGGTGCTGAGGTTTGAACCGTGTCCTTGCTCATGCCAGGCAGGCGCTGTAACCGCTGAGCCACCCAACCTCTCTTTTTTTAAATTTTGAGACAGGATCTTAAGTTGCTTCGGGCCTCACTAATTTGCTGATGCTGGCCTCGAACTTGGTTCCTCTTGCCTCAGCCTTCTGTGTTGCTGGGATTACAGGTGTGTGCCACTGCTCCTGGCCCAGTTTTTTTTTTTTTTTTTTTTAATAAAAAAATACATATATTTGGTGGAGATAAATCCAGGGTCCCTCCCATGCTAGGGAAGCCCTCTACCTCTGGTGATACCCCCAGCCTGATAAACTTTTAGAACAAAATTTGAGTTGGGGCACACTTGTATTCATGCTCAAAGAAAGAGGTTGGAGTCAGTAATTAGACCATTTGGGATTAAATTGAGGTTGAGGGTCTAGGCTATAGAAATAAACTCAGAATTGTTCCTGGAAGTCAGGGGTGCACTGATTGTATGGATATGCTTAAAATGTGGTAATAGCTAAAGGAGAATTGCTACAGAGACTGGGAACAAGGCTGTCATTAGTTATTTTATTTCTCAATCACCTGTAACTGCTCTTTATCCCATGATACTACATCAGGAAGGCCCTATGAATCAGCTGAACTTACTGGTTAACTGTCCTTTGCAATGCCAAGTTTCATTTATGTCCTGATGGCTGGTGAGTTAATTGACCTGCCAATTTGGAGCCCTTCCAAATGCTGTTAATTCAGATTCTTTATTACCTTCATATTACTGATTTAACAGGCTTCTTTTATTTAGTTTTTACTTATGAAAGTACTTCATATATGTGGTTCGAAAGGTCCTATAAATGAAGGAACATTGGGGGCTGGAGCGGTGGCTCAGCGGTTTCAGCGCTTGCCTGGCAAGCATGAGGACCCGGGTTCAAACCCCAGCACCACGTACACAACTAAGTGTTGGAGCAACGAAGGCCATGTGAAAAACTAAATAAAGTTGTTTCTCTCTTTCTCTGTCTCTCTCACTGTCCCTCTCTCTCAAAAAAAAAAAAAAAAAAAGAAGAAGGAACATTGGTTGTCCCCTACCATTCTTCACTATCCATTACCAACCTCTTTCAGCTACTTTAGAAATAGAATGTCTTTGTATACCTCCAATATAAAAACTACACCTGAACTGAGCCCTCCTCCTAGACCTAGTCACACATGCTAATATTCAAGCAACTTTTTTTGTTATTGTTTTTAGGATTGAGTTAATAATCATACTTCTTATTTCATGGTTACTTTTTCTTTTCTTGCTCTTGTGCTGGGTGTTAAATCAGGGGCCTTGAGCATGTGTGGAAAACCTCTACCATTGAGACACACCACCAGCCCCAGTTTATATTTATCATTATTTTTGGCCATTTTATGCCATTTCTTATTTGTGGTTGGTATGTATTGTGTATATTCATTTATTTCTTTTCCTCTGGAACTTCTTAGGCACCCATTTCTAATATGTTTATATCATTTTTTTCTGAATCATTTGAGGTAAATGATCTCTGTAAGTTAGCTTGTACAGATTCAGTCTGATTCAGCCTATAATCATTCCTTGATCTTATCCAAGATTTTCATGTCCTTGATAATTTTCAGTTACAGGTTGCTTATTTTAGAGAATGCCCTTCAATTTGAATTTCTAAAATTTTCTCTTATTCCTTATATTATTCCATTCAGATGGCATATAATTTTGATTTGTCTCATTACTGGTACTGTCCACTTTGGTCACTTTAGGAGATGTCTGACGGGCTTCCTCATTGTAGTTTTTCCCTTTGCAGTTAAGAATTTTGTGGGGAACCTGGGCATGGTAGCACATTCCTATAATTCCAGTAAGTTGGGAGGCCCAGGCAGTAGGATCTCAAGTTCAAGGACAATCTCAGCAACTTAGCAAATCCCTAAGTAACATCAATACCATGTGTCTAAATAAAAAATTTAAAAAAAGGACTGGGGATGAAGCTCAGTGGTAAAGCACCCCTGGGTTCAGTCCCTAGAACCCAAAAAAAGGAAAAGGAAGAAGAACAATTTTTGTGGGAAAATACTTCGTAACTGCATAAAGATTGTATTCCTGCTCAACTTTATTGTATCCTATGGACTCATTTCCTATTTTATTAAATGAGCGTAATGATATGCATTTAAATAAAATACTTATTGTTTTATGGTGTAAGTGGCATTGTTGACATGAACAGTACTGTTTAATTTTTTTTTAACATAACAGTGTAAAATATTAAAATGTGATCTAAATCTTGAAGGTCATATTCTAGACTTTTCAGGATGATTATTAGATGATAAGTAAAACATTACAATGAGATAAGAGGGGTTAAAATTTTAATCACACAAAAAATATTATTTCTTTCTATCCCAGAGTTAATAGGAATCTAACTGCTTGGTCCAACTCTGACCTGGTCCAGGCTGTGTTTTGCTGCCACCTGGTGGTAGTTGTCCACTTCACTATAAATATACATGGGGACAATTTGGCTTGCTAATAACTTCCAGGGATTGGGAGCATTTCAGAAGTTAGTTGAGGCCAGGTTCTTTGGCACAGTCCTGAGAGATTGGGCCAGGAAAATCCTGGGAACCAAAAAGGACTTTTTTCTCTACCTTCTTTCTAAGATGAGGTTGCCTTCTTGTCACTTCCAGGCCTTGCCAGTGAGGACAGTAGTGAATGGTGGTTGGATGTGTTAACTATTCTATCAATAATTATTATTTTCTCTCTTTAAAAACTCCTACTTTCTGTTTTTCTTTTAATTAACATGAATGAATTAGCAAGGAAAAAATGAGTTATTGGAAGAACCAGTTGTCTCAAAAATAAGGGAAATAGTTTTAAGGTAGGTAGTTTATAAAGTGCTGTATACAGCACTTCAAAAAAATGTGTTTTTTTTTTTTTTTTTTTTTTTAGAAGCATTAGGTAAGGCCTACATAGTATCAGTACTTGTTCTAAGGAAAAGGTTCTTTTCCAAAGCAATATCTACTTGGCTTTACCTTTTTTTTTCCTTTTGTTTAAGATTCTGTTAATGTATTCTGTCATTATCAAATTCCTGCTAATTAATTTATTCACCCCAAAACATTTGAATTATTTTCAGATCTCAGACACAGAACTAAGCTAATCATAATCCTCAGTTTCTAGCCTATATTGTCATTGATCAAGGTAAGCCTCTCTTTCTTATGCTACTTTTTATACCCATAACCTACTTTCATTTCCATCCTCCTGCCATAGGCAACAATTTTTTTTTTTTAAGTGGAGTTGGGGGAAGAGAAAGAATCAGTGTTATTTTTTTCATCTGGCTTTCATTTCTCTGACATTAAGTTGTGTGTGTGGTGCCGGGGTTAAAAATTAAGGTCCTCCTGCATGCCAGGCAAACACCCCAACCATTAAACCACCGATCCAGCCTCAGAGGCAACTTTTTTTTTTTTTTTTTTTTTTTATCAGGACAGGGACTCAGTAAGTTGCTTAGGGCCTCTCTTAAGTTTCTGAGGCTGTATTTGAACTTGCCGTCCTCCTGCCTCAGCCTCTGAAGGTGTGTGCCACTGCACCTGGCTCTGATGTACAACTTCTGACTTTTACTTCTTCCTATAAAATATTGTTTTTGTTTATGTAGTTTTAGGTATTTTTCATGCTTCATTCTATTTTTTTATCACTAAGCAATATTATTTTAAAGATCCACTCATGTTGTTACATATACCTTATCTGTTGTTTATGACTAATTTCATAATACGTGGTGTGTTTCCACCACTATTTACCTGTCCATTTTCTGTGATAATCACCCAGGTTGCCTAGTTTCATATTTTTGTTTTTTTAAAGAGAGAGGGAAAGTGAATGAGAGAGCAAGAAAGGGAGAATCAATTTTATTTAGTTTTTCATGTGGCTTTCATTGCCAACACTTTGTTGTGTAAGTGGTGCTGGATTTTGAACCCACATCCTTGTGCATGCCTGGCAGGCACCATAACCACCAATGCTCCAGCCCCCACAGTTTCATTTTGTAATGGTCAGTGCCATGGTAAACATCCGTTTTGGCTCCTGTTCCATACTTTGATGAGAATTTCTCCAGAATATACACTCAGGAACAGAACTGTTAAATTGTATGTGATGTGAACTTAATAGGATTTTTAGAGTAGGTTTGCTCTCTAGAATAGCTTAACCAGCCTTTCCTTTCAAAATGCGTTATTTCTTTTATTTCTGCATTTTTTAAAGAAAAAATTTTAAAATTCATCTTATTTATTTATTTTTTGTTTCTTGTTTCTTGGACACTTAAATGTGTATGTGGTGTATGTAGTGCTGTGGTTTGAACCCAGTCCTTGGCACATGGCATACAAGTATTTCAACCACTGAGCCATGGCTCCAGCCCTTCTGCATTCTTCTGACACTTAGCAATATATAGCACTCTCATTTTTGCAAATTAAATAAATGTAAATTAAGTATCTCTTTTTTTTTTTCAAGAGAGAGAGGGACAGTGAGATAAAGAGAGAATCAGTTTTATTTAGTTCTTCATGTGGCTTTTGTTTCTCTGATACTTTGCTGTGTACATGGTGCTGGGGTTTGAACCAGCGGGAGTCCCTGTGCATGCTAGGCAAGTGCCGTAACTGCTGAGCCACTGCTCCAGCCCTGAAGTTCTACTTTTAATTTTATTTTTTAGGTTATTCATCCTTCTTGTTTGTTACTGGTGATTTAATTCTTAAAAGGAATGCTTTTACCATGAAATACATCCCCAGCCCCTTTTATTTTATTTTGAGACAGGGTGTCACTACGTTGCTGATGCTGATTATTGTGTTTCAGCCTCACAAGTCAGTGGGATTATGGGTATATACCACCATGCCTTTCTAGGTCTTTCATCCTTCTTAAGTCCTTTTGTGCAGGCTTGACAAGGATTCAGTATAATCCGGTTAATGTAGAACTAGTTTTCCCAGTATAATTTACCAAATAGTCTACCTCACAAGATAATTTGTAGGGCTGCTTTTATGATACATTAAATTCCTAATTAGATCTGATTTCTCTATTACATTTCATTGTTCTTGAGACAGTATCAAGTTATATTGCATTCATTCATTTATTTTCATAGTACTGGGGATTGAACTCAGGGCTTTCTTTGTGCATGTTAGGCAAGCTTTGTACCACAGGGCTATATCCCCAGTTTATTTTGTTTTATGGTACTAGAGATTGAACCCAGGCATGCATTACCTCTGAGCTATATCCTCACCCTTTTTTTATGTGTTTATTTTGAGACAGGGTCTCACTTGGTTTCTTAGGGCCTTCCTAAATTGCTGAGGCTGACCTTGAATTTAACAATCCTTGTGCCTCCTGAGCCACTGGGATTACAGGTGTGTGCCACTGTTCCCAGCCCCAGCTCTTTTTATTTTGGGAGAGGGTCTTATTAAATTGGTCCAGACTGTCCTCAGATTTGGAATAGTTTTGCCTCAGTCTCCTGAGTAGCTAGGATTACTGGTATGTGCTACCACACCAGGGTTATTGCGTTTTTTTTTTTTTTTTTTTAGCCAAACCCAGAGAGTCAAGGGCTGAATGTTTTCCCTCATTTGTGGTGGCTGGAGCTGAACCCAGGCTTGAGGGAAAGGTAAATAAACTCATGAATTTAGAACCATAAAACAAAATGCAATTTGTTAGTATTTATGAGACATAGTTGCAAGATACTGCACAAGATACTTGAACAAGAGGCTGGAGCAGTAGCTCAGTGGTTACGGCGCTTTCCTGGCATGTGCGAGTACGAGAGTTCAAAGCCCACCACCACATACACAACAAAGTCTTGGAGCAGCAAAGTCCACATGAAAAACTAAATAAAAATTATTCCCCCCCCCCCAACGGTTCCTCTCTCTTAAAAAAAAAAGATATTTGAGCAAGCTATACTGCATACCTTTACAAAAATGTAAATGATTAATCCTATTGTCAATATATATCAAAGGATAATAAGGGATGATAAGGGAGAAGGGGAAAGGTAGGAACCGAGATAAAGCAAGGTACATTGCAAGCATTTGTAAGTATGTCACTGTATATACTATAGTCATGTATATAAAAATGTTCTTCATAGGTATAAGAATTGTGACACTGTACTTCCACTGTACTTGGGGTGTTTTTTTTGTTTTGTGTGTGTGTGTGTGTGTGTGTGTGTGTGTGTGTGTGTTTTAAATAAATGTAGGACCCAGAAGAGAGGCAAGGGATCTGGAATGGGAAGAGGGAGGTAGAGGGATGTGGTGGGGGGGGGATATTGACCAAATTATGTTGCTGTATTGTGTGCATCTAGCGATATGTGACAACGGATCCCATCATTATGTACAACTATATTGCATGCACTAATAAAAAATTTTTAAAAATAGAGAGGGACATGGAGAAAGAATCAACTTTATTTAATTTCTCATATGGGTTTTGTTGCTCTGACACTTGTGTATGTGGTGCTGGGGTTTGAACCTGGGTCCTCGCATATGCTGGACAAGCGCTGTAACCATAGAGCCCCTGCTCCATCCCCGTGACAAGAGTTTTCAAGGACTATATTAAATAGGAGTAGAGGAAATGGTTTCAGTGTTTTTGCCGTTAGTATGATCTTGGCTTGGGTTTGTCATTTATAGCCTTTGTAAAGTTGAGTTAAGTTCTTTCTATCCCTAGTTTCTCTAGCATTTTTAATATGAATAGGTACTGGATTTTATCAAAGGCCTTTTCTGCATGTGTTTAAATGATTATATGATTCCTGTTCTTAATTTTGTTTATGTGGTGAATTACTTTTATTGATTCATGTTATGTTGAACCAACCTTGCTTGTATCCTTGGGATGAAAACCACATGGTCTTAGTATACTATCTTTTTTCTGTGTTTTTGAATGTGGTTTGATAATATTTTGCTAGGGATTTTTGCATTTATGTTCATCAGGGATATTGATCTGTAGTTTCCTTTCCTTTGTGAGTCTTTGTCTGCTTTGGTGTCTAGGTTATGGTGGCTTCATAGAATATGTTTGGGATTGTTCTCTCCCTTTCAGTTTTGTGGAATGATTTGAGGAAGACTGGTGTTGGAACTTTAAAGGTCTGGTAGAACGCAACGTAGAATCCATTCAGTCTTGGGCTTTTCTTTGTTGGAAGGCTTTTAATTGCTGTTTCAATTTCATTGCTTGATATTGGTCTGTTTAGTTTTTCTGCATTTTCCTGATTCAGTCTGGGCAGGTCATATGTGTGTAGAACAGTGTTTTCTAGGTTTTCCATCTTGGAATATAAATTTTCAAAATATCTAATGATCCTCTGATTTTAAAAGTATCTAGGGATATTTCCCTCTTTCTTTTTTAAAGAGAGAGGGACAGTGAAAGAGAAAGAGAATAAATTTTATTTAGTTTTTAATGTGACTTTTGTTGCTCCAACACTTCATTGTGTATGTGGTATTGGGGTTTGAACCCAGGTCCTTCGGCATGCAAGGACTTTGACAGTTTTCAAAGAAGCAATTCTTTGTTCCCTTATCTTCTGTCATTTTTTAAGTTCTCAATTTCATTAATTTTGACTTTAATCTTAATTATTTCTTGTCTTCTGTTGATTTTTGGCATTAGTTTTTCTTTTTCTAAGTTCTTAAAGATGTAGCATTAGATTATTTATTTGGAAAAAAAATTTTTTTTAAGAGAAAGGAGCTGTGAGAGAAAGAGAATCGATTTTTATTCTTCATATGGTCTTCATTACTCTAACACTTTGTTGTGTGCCGGGGTTCAAATCTGGGTCCTCGTGCATGCCAGGCAAGCACCGTAACTGCTGAGCCACTGCTCCAGCCCGTAATCTTTCTCTTTTTTAAATGTAGAGCCCTCAGTGCTATAAACTTTCCTCTTAGAATTGCCTTCATACTGGTTGTAATATGCTATGTCTGTGGTGTCATTTGTTTCTAAGAATTTCTTGATTTCTTCTATGATGCATTCTTCATTTAAAAGATATTGTTCAGGGCTGGAGTGGTAGCTCAGCGGTTATCGCTGCTTGCCTTGCATGTGCGAGTCCGTGGGTTCGAACCCCAGCACCACGTACATAAGAACAAAGTGTTGGAGCAATGACAGCAACATGAAAAACTAAATAAAATTGTTTCTCTCTCTCTCTTTCTCTCTCTCTCTCACTGTCCCTCTCTAAAAAAAAAAAGTATTGTTCAATCTTTGTGTGAAAATTTATATATGTGGTTTTAATGATTATTCTTTTTTTGGGAGGGTGTTAAAGGATAGAGCCTAAGGAGTGCTTAACTCCTGAGCCATATCTATAACACTAAATACCACCTGTAGGGAAATGGTGGTGTCAGCATTTAGCATCAGCACCAAAAAAGAACCACGAAGTAGATCAGACATTAAACCGCAGATGTCTACTGTCATCCACTGTATTAATCACAACAACATAAATGGGGTAGGAATTACATTGTCTACATATGTAAATTCTCTTAGATAAGGGAATTGTAGTTCTTTAAATGGAGGATCTTGCTAAGTTGTTGAGGCTGGCTTTGAACTTGTGATCCTCCTGCCATAGCCTGATGAGCTACTGGGATTATAGTCGTCTGCCACTGCACCTGGATTGAATTCTTTTTTTTTTTTCTTCTTTTTTTTAAATAGAGAGAATCAAATCAATTTTAGTTTATTTTTCATGTGGCCTTCATTGCTCTGACACTTTGTTGCATATGTGGTGCTGGGATAGGAACCTGTGTCCTTGTGGATGCCAGGCAAGTGCTCTACCACTGAGCCACCTCTCCAGCCCCTCCCATTTATTTCTCAGTAATATTTGTGGTCATACTTTCAAAGAGTTTATTTCTTGCCAGGCATGGTGGCACACTCCTGTAATCCCAGCTACTGGGGGACTGAGGCAGGAGGATTTTTAAGTTCAAGGCCAGTCTGGGCAATGTAAGTAAACCCTGCCTCAAATTTTGAAAAAGAAAGAAAAGAAAAATCTGCCTCTGAATTATCAGATTGGGGATTGAGTTCCCAAGCAATGAACTTTGGAGGGCACCTTCATACCTTATGGCATTTTTTTTTTTATTAAGAAATTTGTTGAGGCCTGGAGCAGTGGCTCAGCGGTTTTGGCGCTTGCCTGGCAAGCACGAGGACCCAGGTTCAAACCCCAGCACCACGTACACAACTGAGTGTTGGAGCAACTAAGGCCATGTGAAAAACTAAATAAAGTTGTTTCTCTCTTTCTCTGTCTCTCTCACTGTCCCTCTCTCTTTAAAAAAAAAAAAAAAAAAAAAAAAAGAAATTTGTTGAACAATCAAAATGCTTCCAACGAAACAATATAATATATATATTATATATATATATTATATATATGTGTATGTATTCTGAAAATTAGATTTACCCTCTAGAGGCCCCCCTGAATTACCCACCTTTACCCTGCCCCTCCCTCCCAATACATCTCTACAAATGCCTTAGGTTGTATGTCACTATACTTTTTCAGAGTTTAATACATGAGAGTTGACCACCATTCACAATGGCCAGGGTCTAGCTCCAGCCTCCACAAATGAGCGAAGACATTCAACACTAGGCTCTCTGGGTTTGGCTAACTTCACTCAACATGATTTCTTCCATCGCCATCCATTTACCTTCAAAGGTTGCAGTATCACTGTTTCTAATTGCTGTGTGTAAAATTCCATGGTATATATGTACCACAGTTTTTGGATCCATTCATCCAGTGAGAGGCATCTGGGTTGGTTCCATAATTTAGCTATTATAAATCGAACTGCTATGAACGTAGATTTTCCTGTGTCACTGTAATAGGCTGATTCCAACTCCTCTGGAAAAATACCCAGGAGAGGGATAGCTGGATCATATGGTGGGTTCATCCCTAATTTTTTGAGGATTCTCCACACTGCTTTCCAGAGGGACTGTACTAGTCTGCAGTTCCATTAACAGTGTGCTGGTGTTCATATCTCTCTCTCCGCAACCCCTCCAGCATCTATTGTTTATTTTCTCCAATCTGACTGGCATGAGGTGAAATCTTAATGTAGTTTTCATTTGAATTTCTCTGATTACTGGTGAATTAGAGCATTTTCTCGTGTATACATTGGCTTGATCAATGTCCTCTGTTGAGAAATTTCTATTTAGCTCTTTGGCCCATTTATTGATTGGGTAGTTCATGTTTTTGAAGTTGAGATTTTTAAGGATTTTGTAGATTCTGGATATGAGACTCCTGTCAGAAGAATCACAGGCCATGATTCTCTCCCATTCTGTAGGAAGCCTCTTGACTATTTTGATTATTTCCTTGGCAGTGAAAAAGCTTTTTAGCTTTATGACATCCCAGTCACTGATTTTTGACTTTACTTCCTTGACTTTAAGAGACATGTTGAGAAAGTCTTTGCCTACTGCCAAATGCTGAAGTGTTGGACCTAATTTGTCTTCCATGAGTTGCAAGGTAGCTGGTTTAATTCCTAGCTCCTTG
>PVKS010009847.1:42541-62623 GCA_004027875.1 Aplodontia rufa
AAAAAAAAAAAAAAAGAAGGAATCAACTTTAGTTTTTTATGTGTCTTTCCTTGCTCAGACACTTCATTGTGTGAGAATGTGATGCTAGGGTTTGATCCCGCATATTTGCACATGGCAGGCAAGTGCCTTAACCACCAAGCCACCACTCCAGCCCTCTCCCCGCCCCCCAGGGCTGAGGACAGAACTCAGGGCCTTGGGCTTGCAAGGCAAGCACTCTGCCACTGATCTAAATCCCCATCCTCTCAGCCCTTCTTTTTTCAGGGATCAATTTTTTATACCTCAGAAATTGATTTTCAAAAAAGATGACATTTAAGTTACACTTTGTTATTATTTGATAGTTAAGTATGGGTTGATGGCAAGATATGGTAGCACATGCCTGTAATTGAAGCAACTGGAAGAAGCTCCCTTCTCCACAAAGAGATCCCCCTCCTCAGAGAATAAAAGGGGATTGTTACATCTTAATTTCTGTCAGCAGCAAGCTGCTTGTGGTTTGTTGTCTGCAGATGTTTCCTGTAAGAGGTGAGAAATTAAAAGAGAAGCCTACACTAGGACCCTCTTAAGACTTTTTTTCCTTCCTCTGTTAATTACCAATTATTTTTGTAACTTTTCATTGTTAGCCGCCAACAACAACAACAGCAGCAGCAACAACATCCTAGATGTTTCTGTAACCACCCAAGAGGAAGGTATAAATCTCTAGGATGACTGCCTCCTGTGCTCAGAATTTGTGACAACCTGTGGTCTGGGCCATGTTACAACATAATTAAATTTGCTTCCTGAAAATTATTTCTGTGTCCACACCTCATCCACACCTCATCTGTCTCACAATATAATCACAGCTACTCAGGTGGCTGAGAAAGGAGGATTGCAAGTTCAAAGCTAGCCAGGGCAATTTAACATCAAAATAAAAAATTTTTAAAGTTTTTAAAAAAGTTTTTTAAAGTTTTTTAAAAAAGTTTTTTAAAGTTTTTTTTAAAAGTTTTTTAAAGTTTGGGGATGAGGCTGGAGCTCAGTGGTTATGACTCTTGCCTGGCATGCAGGAGGACCCAGGTTCAAACCGCAGTACCATGTACACAAGGAAGTGTCAGCAGTACCATGTACACAAGGAAGTGTCAGAGCAATGAAAACCACATGAAAAAGTAAATAAAATTAATTCTTTCCTCTCTCACTGTCCCTGTCTCTTAAAAAAAAAAAAAAAAAAAGAATCTATAGTGTGTTTCTCTCCATGGTGGCTAGTTAATGTGCTACTATAAAATATTTGTGTTGGTAGATTGCTAGTCAGTTCCTTTTATTGTTCGTAAATTTGATGCTTAGTGTGTATTTCTTTTTGCTTAGCTGAATTGTATGCTGTGTACACTTGTTGTTTTCCACTGGCTTACACAAAAAATACCGTACTCTGTTTTAAATAAAACCTCTTTTTAAAGTTGTTAACTCAGTTTGTCTATAGGAGTAGTTTTCTATCTGAACTCTCAAAGTCCTAGAGAGTCCATGAATAGGCTGGTAAGTAGTATGTTTCTCCTTTTTGGTTATGTCCTTTGCCTATTTTACTGTATAAGTAGGTTTGATTTAGTATACTCCTTGTATTAATTCTTTGTAACGATCTTTAAATATTTCTCCAATTTGGGGTTTTGCCTTTAGCCATATTTATAGAATTGTTTTATGATGTAGGATTTTGTTTTTCCAACACTTAGTTGTATATGTGGTACTGGGGTTTGAAGCTGGGTCCTTGGGCAGGCCAGGCAAGTGCTTTACTGCTGAGCTAACTCTCCAGCCCCTTATGTATTTTCTTTAGAGAAACATCTGATTATGATATTTTTCCATTTTGATTTTTAAAAAATCATGTTGTGCTTTCAATTCTTTACTTATTGTAGCTTTTAACCCCTTATCAGATATATGACTTGCAGATATTTCCTTCTAGTCTGTAGGTTGCCTTTACACAGTTTATAGTGTTCTTTGATGTGCCAACGCTTTAAATTTTTTGATGTACTTTAGATTTTCAGTTTGCCTTATGGAATTATTTCCAAGAAGTCATTGCTGAACTCAGTGTCATTAATAGCTTCACGGCATTGAGTTCATCTATGAAGCTTTTCATGGAAGGTCTAAAATTATAGAATTCTTAAAATTTTATAATTTTAGACCCTCCGTGTATTTCTTTAATGAAATTTGAAGTAATTCTTGTATATGATCTAAAATAAGGATCCAGCCTCAACCTTTTGCATATATCACTTGTTGAAAAGATCGTTATTGGGGCTGGAGCAGTGTCTCAGTGGTTGGAACACTTGCCTGGCATGCTCAAGTCCCCAGGTTTGAACCCCCACCAACATGTACACAACTAAATTCGTTCTCTCTCTCTTTTACTCCTCCCACCCCTGCTCTATGTTTTAAGAGAGAAGGATAGTGTGTGTGAGAGAGAATCAATTTTAGTTAGTTTTTCATGTGGATTTTGTTGCTCTGACACTTCATTGTTGTATGTGGTGCTGGGATTCAAACCTGCGTCCTTGGACATGTTAGGCAAGTGCAGTAACCGCTGAACTACCACTCCAGGATCCTGAGTCACTGGGATTACAGGTGTGTGGCTGAATCTGGGGTCTAAAGCACGCTAGGCAAGCACTCAACCACTGAGCTACATCCCTAGCTCTGGAATTTTTTTTTTTTTAAGAGAGAAGGATAGTGAGACAGAGACAAAGAAAATCAATTTTTTATTTAGT
This sequence comes from Aplodontia rufa, assembly GCA_004027875.1. NCBI lineage: Eukaryota > Metazoa > Chordata > Mammalia > Rodentia > Aplodontiidae > Aplodontia > Aplodontia rufa. The sequence continues at coordinate 45,247 of PVKS010009847.1, forward strand.
TTTTCACATGAGTTTCATTGCTCTGACATTTAGTTGTGTATGTGGGCATTGGGGTTCCAACCCAGGTATTTGCCCATGCCAGGCAAGCGCAGTAACCAATGAGCCACTGCTCCAGCCCTGTGGAATTGTTTTCTTAATTCCTGGTTAGTGTATAGCAATACAACTGATGTTTATTATTTATTTGTACATGCATGCATGCAAACATGCATACACACTGGGTATTGAACCCAGGGATACTTTACCACTGAGCTATATCTCCAGTCCATTTTACTTTTTAATATGAGACAGGATCTCAGCCTAAAATGACCTCAAACTTGTAATCCATGATTTTCAGCTTCCAAATTGCTGGGATTACAGGTATGTGTCACTGTGCCTAGCTCTGCAGCTGATTTTTGGATGTTGATTTTGTTTGTAACCACTTTGCTAAATTTTTTATTTCTGGTTAGTGTGTATAGTATGTGATCATTAGGGGTTTTTTTTTTGCGGGGGGAGAGGATGGGGGAGATAGAGAGGAACAGTGAGAGAGAGAAAGAGAGAATCAATTTTATTTAGTTTTTCATGTGACTTTCCCTGCTTGGAGACCTTTTTTTGTACACGGTATTGAGGTTTGAATTCACATACTGTTACATGCCAGATATGCCCCGCAACTGCCATTGAGCCACTGCTCTAGCTCCTTTAGGGTTCGTTTTTTTTTGGGGGGGGTACATATAAGATCATGTCATATTTGAATAGAAATTTTATTCTTTTCTTTCCAATCTTGATTCCATTTATTTTTTCTTCTTTTCTGATTTCTCTGGCTAGGACTTCCAGCAAGCTACAGTTTCAATTTTAGTTTTGCTTTGCTTTGCCCCCGCTCCCAAACCCACATCCATCTCTATTTACTTTTTTGTTGTGGCTTTGGAGATTCAGCACAGGGGTGCTCAACTACTGCACTCCCTCACCAACACTGTTCTTTTTTCTTTTGTATTGGGAATTGAACCCAGAGGTGGTTCATCTCTGAGCTACATCCCAGCCTTTTTCTGTTTTTTGAGGCAGGGTCCCAGTATTGTCCAGGCTAGCCTCAAACATGTGATTCTCCACGTCTACCTTTAGTTTTACTTTTTTGGGGGTGGGTGGGGTGGGGTTGGGTACCAGGGATTGAACTCAAGAGCACTTAACCGCTAAGCCACCTCTGCAGCTCTCTTGTTTATTATTTTAAGATAGAGTCTAGCTAAGTTGCTGAGGCTGGCTTCCAGTTTGTAGTCCTTTCTGCCTCAGCCTCCCGAGGTGCTGAGATTACAGGTGCACACCATCACCCAGCTAGTTTTGCTTTTATGTCAAGGACATGTCCATAAATATGATGTGAGATAAGAGTCAATAGGTCTCCCCTGCCCAATGTGGATGTTTCATTGCTCCCACTGGTTACATGACTTTATATACTGTGTCTGGACATTGTTTTCTATTGCATTTGTTTTGTCTATTCTTGCACCAATAACATAACACAGGCTTGCTTACTCTATCCTTATGGTAGGTAAGTGTTGAAATCTAGTAGTTTATGTCCCCAGGATTGTTTGGGCTGTTTATTTCTATGTATGTATGTGATACTTTGGATTGAATCCAGGGGTGCTGTACCACAAAGCTAATGTCCCCTCAGTTTCTGAGGCTGGCCTCGAACTTTCAGTCCTCCTGTCTAAGCCTCCCAAGTACCTGGCATTACAGGTATGCACCACCACATCTGGCTTATTTTGGCTATTTTATATCCTTTGCGTTTCCATGTGAATTTTAGTATTAGTCAGTTGACAGAAAATTGGCTGGATTTTTATTGGATTTGTATTCATTCTGCAGACAAAGGGACATCTTGATAACATTGAGTCTTTTAGTCTATGAATATGTTTTCTATTTTTCCTCTTCAGTGTTTTGTAGTTTTCAAAATGGAGATTATACATTCTGTATGTACATTCGTAGATATTTTTTTAATCCTATTGAAAATGGTGGTTTTAATTTTCTAAGTATTTGTTGCTAGACTGTACATATATTACTGTTTTTGATATTTATCTTGAATTTGGGGACTTTTGCTAGATTATTAAGTTTTATTTTATAGAGAGGAACAGTGAGAGAGAGAGAGTCAATTTTATTATTTCATGTGGCTTTTGTTTCTCCAAACCACTTAATTGTCTTTGTGGTCTAGGGTTTGGACCCGGGTTCTCACACATGCCAAGCAAGCACATAATCCTGAGCCATCGCTCTAGCCTCTAAATTTTTAATAGATTATTCTTTTGAGTCTTGTACATTATTATGGCTTCTAGAGGTAGGAGACAAGGAGGTTATAGTGACACTTCATAATGTTTGAAGATACTTTTACTTGATCTTTCTTCATGGTTGAATGTTAGTTTTGTTGAATATAGAATTAGTGGTTGAAATAATTTTTCCTAGGAATTTTGAAATTGTTCGTTTTCTTTGTGCTTCCTGTGTTGCTCTTGAGAAGTCTCATTTTTTTTTGTCCACCGTAGTATCTTATAAACAAATTTCATAATTGTATCATTGTATTTGGAATTAGTGAGTTTTGTCTACTTGTGTCTATCATTTTTAGGATTTTTTTCCATATATTTTCTTTGCCTTTCCTTCTTTCCCCTTTGGTTCTGGAGTTTGAATCAAGGACCTGGCACATGATAGGCAAACACCTTATCCCTGAGCTACTTTCATAGCCCCCTTTATTATTTTTTTTTAATAGAGAATCAATTTTATTTATTTTTTTAATCTGGCCTTTGTTTCTCCAACACTTAGTTGTGTGTGTGGTACTAGGGTTCGAACCCAGGTCCTCACACATCTCAGGCAAGCGCTGTAAACATTGAGACACTGTTCCAGCCCTCACAGCTCTTTTTAAATATTATTTTAAGACTAGGTCTTATTAAATTGCCCAGGTTGGCTTTGAACTTTGGATCCTCATGCCTCAGCCTCCTCAGTAGCTGGGAGTACAGTCATGTGACTACTTTGGGTAAAGCTTTTTATTTATTTATTTATTTACTTACTTACTTTTTTTCTTTTTTTAAAGAGAGAAGGACAGTGAGAGAGAGAGACAGAGAGAATCAATTTTTATTGAGTTTTTCACATGGCTTTCGTTGCTCTGACACTTAGTTGTGTTCGTGGGTGCTAGGGTTTAAACCTGTGTGCTTGGGGATGCCTGGCAAGCGCCTTAACCGTCAAGCCACTGCTTCAGCCCCGAATAAAATTTTTGATGTTGAAAATATTATAAAGCACATTATTTATTTATGTTTTTCAATGTTTCCTTTTTTTTTGTTTAAGAGAGGATAGCGAGAGAGAGACACACACAGAGAGAATCAATCTTTATTGAATTTTTCATATGGTCTCCTTGCTCTGACACTTAGCTGTGTTATGTGGGTGCTGGGGTTTGAACCCGCGTACTCGCGCATGCTGGGCAAGTTCTGTAACCAGGGAGCCACTGCTCCAGCCCCATTTTTTTTTTTAAAGGAAGGGGTGGGGGAGAGAGAATATATCAATTTTTATTTAGTTTTTTATGTGACCTTTGTTGCTCATACACTTAGTTGTGTATGTGGTGGTGGAGTTCAAGCCCGGGTCCTCATGCATGCCAGGCCAGCACGATACCCCTGAGCCACCGCTCCAGCCCCCTTGTAGCACTTTTTTTTTTTTTTTTTTTTTTAAAGAGAGAGGGACAGTGAGAGAGACAGAGAAGGAGAGAAACAACTTTTATTTAGTTTTTCACAATGGCCTTCATTGTTCCAACACTTAGTTGTGTATGTGGTGCTGGGATTTGAACCCGGGTCCTCGTGCTTGCCAGGCAAGCGCCGAAACCCCTGAGCCACCGCTCCAGCCCCCCTTGTAGCACATTTGATAGCAACGTTAGGTTTAGCCACCTGTTCTTCACATGCTATCACAGAGCCATTTTAAAAAGTTACTAGCTGGAGTGGTGGTTCAACGGTTACGGCTCTTGCCTGGCATGCATAAGTATAGGGTTCAAACCCTAGCACCCACATATACAACTAAGTGTCAGAGCATCGAAAGCCATGTGATAAACTAAATAAAAATTGAATCTCACTTTCTCTCTTAAAACAAACAAACAAACAAACAAAAAAACGTTACTAAGCCTGGAGTAGTGGCTCAACAGTTGTGGTGCTTGCCTGTCATGTGCAGAGACGCAGGTTTGAACCCCAGTACCATGTACACAATGAAATCTCTGAGCAACGAAAGTCACATGAAAAACTAAATAAAATTGATATTTTCCCCTACCCTGGGAAAATGTCCCTCTCTTAAAAACAAAACAAAACAAAAAAGCAGTTGTTACTATTGGTTGGTAGACTGGCTGATGTCATGTTGGAAACATGCTATGGCAAATAGGAGCTGATGACATAGCAGAAAAATTTGGAAATGGGAATGTCTTCATTTCATACTAAATGTAGGCACTGATCCAGGATATAAAAGCAGCCACCCTACTTTTGATATTAATCAAGTTATTATCAAGTATAGCCATTTAGATTAGGAAACAATTTTAACCTATTTAAAAGTATGTTAATAAATTACATTTTAATTGGCTGTATTTCAGTATTCAGACTTTTTTGGTCATTGCTCAAACTTCCTATCATTATAATTAATGAGATAACAAAACTTATATTGAATATTAGAGCACATCAAAAATTTGTCTGAAGCTAATGTAGGCTTGACTTTATCCCCTATGATGGGGATAAACTCAGGGATATTCTGCCACTGAGCTATAACTCCAACCATTCATTCATTCATTTATTTATGAGAGACAGAATCAATTTTATTTTTTCATCTGGTTTTAGTTATTGCACACCTGATTGTATATGGGGTGCCAGAGTTCAATCCTGGGTTCCTGTGTATACTAGGCAAGTGCTCTACCACTGAGCCACCACTCCAGCGCCCCCTTTATTTTAAGACAGGGTCTCACTAAGTTGCCAAGGCAAGCCTCAAGCTTCCTTTGCTTCTGCCTCACTTTACCCAATTTTTCCTTGATTATATTTCCTAAGTCTCATTGGTTATACATCTTGTGTTTGTTGGTACTTTTCCTACCTTACTTACATGTTTAAGTTTTATTTTACATTCTTTTCCCTGTGCCTGTGTGGTTTCTTTTTAACCTAGGCCTCAGTTTAGCTGTTCGAAATCTTACCTGAGCATCTCAGCCAACAATAGGCATTTCTTTCCTGGTGCTCTCTTAGCATCTTGTAGAGATCACATGTGAGGCACTTAATCTTTTATTTCCATGTTTGTCTTTTTAATTAGATGTTTGCCATTCAAGGGTAGAGATACTGTTTTGTTTTGTTTTTTAAAGAGAAAGGGACAGTGAGAGAGACAGAAAGAGAAAGAGAGAAACAACTTTATTTAGTTTTTCACGTGGCCTTAGTTGCTCCAACACTTAGTTGTGTACGTGGTTCTGGGGTTTGAACCCAGGTCCTCGTGCTTGCCAGGCAATTGCCGAAACTGCTGAGCCACCGCTCCAGCCTAGAGATACCGTTCTAAATATCTAGAAAACTATCTTACATGTTGTTTTATGACTACATGTTTGGTTCTTAGTAGCAGTGTATTGAATTTATTCATGTAAATCTGTTTCACATTTATTTACATTAATGCTCAGTGTATAACTAAAAACAGATATCTGGTGACTTCAGTGATTTCTCCCATACACACAGTTTAGAATTGATCTGAACATTTTATAAAGGATGGAGGTAGTAATGGTACAGAAATTACTTTGGCAGAGACTGAGCTCAGCAGTAGAGCTCTTGCCTGGCATGCGTGAATGTCCAGGTTCCACCCCCAGCACCACATACACAACTGAGAGTTAGAGAAACAAAAACCAGATGAAAAAAATAAATAAAATTGATTCTCTTGCTATGCAGTACTAGCACTTCCAAGTTTTTTTGCAGTACTAGCACTTCCAAGTTTGCGTGTTAGTCAAAAAAGATTTAAGGAGGGGCTGGAGCTGTTTGGTTCAGTGGTTTACATCACTTGCCTAGGTTAGAACCCAGCACCACATACACAACACAATGAAGGCCACATGAAAAACTAAATAAAATTGATTCTTTCTCTCCCTTTCCCCCTCTCTTAAAAGAAAAGAAAGAAAAAGATTTAAGAAGGGACTGAAGCTGTGGCTCAACATTCAGTGGTGCAAGCGTGAGGACACGGGGTCATAACCCAGCACCACATACACAATGAAGTGTCAGAGCAACAAAAGCCACATGGAAAACTAAATAAAATTGATACTTTCTCTCACTGTCCCTGTCTCTTCAGGGAAAAAAGAAAAAAAAATGATTTAAGGAGTTACTTGAAAAAAGAATATCTAAATCATGTTTTAGGGTCTAAAAACACTAGTGTCTTTAGGTGTGACTTTTCAGATTGATTGATTTTTTTTTTTTTGGTGCCAGGGATTGAACTCAGGTGTTCTTAACCACTGAGCCATATCCCTAGCCCTTTTTTTAAATTTTGAGACAGGATCTCACTAACTTGCTAGCACACCCAGCTATTTTCTGTATTTCTTAATGTAGCTATATATAGGTCAAATTCAAAATTGTATTTAAAAATTTTTTAAATTTAAGACAATGTTTTCAAGCCAGGCATGGCACAGGGAGGCTGAGGCAGGAGGATGGCAATTTAGGGAGACCCTGTCTCACAACAGACAAAAAAGACAAAACACCATGCTTTTGACTTTCTTTGGGCTGGAGATATGGTGCAGTGGTAGAGCGCTGGCCTAGCATGTACAAGGCCGTTCGTTGGTTCACTTCCCAATGTGCAATAAATAATAAAAAGGACTGTTTTTAAAAAGTTCGTGGGTGAATTGAGATTTGGATGGTGAAGGGAATTATGATTATTACTATTTTTTTTTGACTAGTAATCAAAGGTGCTTTACCACTGAACCACATCACAGTTCTTTTCATTTTCTTATTTTGAGACAGGGTCTTGCTAAGTTATTAAGTTGCTGAGGTTGGCTTCTTGTCTCAGCCTCCCGAGCTGCTTGCCTGGCCAAGAAATAATATTGTTAAAGATGAATTTTAAATGTATAAAATGTGATTTTTTTTTTGTTTGTTGTTTTTAAGAGAAGGACAGTGTGCATGTGAGAGAATCAGTTTTACTTAGTTTTTCATGTGGCCTTCGTTGCTCTGACACTTCATTGTGTATGTGGTGCTGGGGTACCAACCTGCATCCTTGCACTTGTGAGGCAAGTACCATAACCACCTAGCCACTGCTCCAGACCCCTAAAATGTGATTTTTGTGTGTGTGTATGTGAATTTGGTTATCAGTTAGACTCTAGTACACTAAACAATTTCAGAAATAAGTGGATAAGATCTAAAGTGATAAATGAAAATAATTTTCCTCTTTAATTCTGTCATCTTGATTTTTGACCCTCATCACTTAGCACAACAGTGATGAAATATATTCTATATAATTTAGAACTGAACAACCAACTTTGGCTATTAGATTTAGTGAACTATTATTATTAACTTCTCTTTATAGTTTAAACAGATAGATACAGATAGCATGTTTAAACAAAAACACTGGATTATATTGATGAGTTCAATTTTAAAAATTACTCCAGAAAGACCCATACTTACTGTATATGCAGCTTGTAGTTATAAATTATAGATCATTCTACATGGGATCCATATATACAAGATGCCCAACAATATTACATTTGCTAGGAAGTTTAGATACAGCTCTTAGTTTGCATGTGTACATAATTTGGATTTTAAAATATATTGTATTTATCTTTCACAATAAAAAATTCATATGTAAAATTATATTTTTCTTTCTATTATTAACTTTTGTTTTGCCATATTGGGGATCAAAAACGGGACCTTGCCCATTGCTAAGCAAGTGCTGTACCACTGAACTATGTCTCCAATCCTTTTTGGAGGGGGCATAATAATTATACAGAATAGTTCGGTTTATTGTGGCATATTGTACATAATATAATTTGATCACTTTAAATCCCCAGTATCACCGTTTTCTATCCCCTGGTTCCCTTCCTTTCCCCTACTGGTCTCCCATTTTCATGAGATCTCTATCTCACCTTTCCCCCGATTTTTTTCTCTGTAGCTTCCACATGAGAGAAAACATATAACTCTTGACTTACTGATATACTTTTCCTTCCATTCATTGTTATGTAGGTAACATCATTTTAGTTTTTTGGTTTTGGTTCTGGGGATTGAACCCACAGGTGCTTAACCACTGAGCCACATCCCCGATGGCACTGTCTGTAATTTATTTTGAGAGAAGGTGTCCCTAAGTTGCTTAGGGCCTCACTCACTAAGTTGTTTAGGCTGGCCTTGAATTTGTGATAATTATGCCTCAACCTCCTGGGTTGCTGGGATTATAGGCTTTTACCACCACGGCTGACTTATTATTTATGATGGAATAAAACTTCTTTGTGTACATATATCACATTTTGTTTATCCTTTTTTTTTTTTCTTTTTGATGGACACCTAGGCTGGTTCTATGGTTAGACTACAGTGAATTGTGCTGCTTTACTCATGGGTATGCATGTATCTGTTTGGAATGCTGATCTTTAATTTTGTGACAGGTCTTTCCATGTTGCTCAGGCTGGCCTTGAACTTTTCATTCTCCTCTCTCAGCCCTCCCTAGTAACTGGGGTTGCAGGTGTAAACCATCACCCCCAACCGTATTAGTGTATTTCAGTTACTTTAACGTAAATATTTTGTGTAATAATTTCCATAATTAAGGCCTTTGCATTTCTCAATCATTGCAAAACTGGTATAGCAAACAATATAAATGATTCATAAACGAAAAATCTTCATGTGTCTTTTCAGTTTATAAAATATGTATACGTATATACATGTATGTGTCTGTATATCCAGTTGGGAATGTAGTTTTAGTGGTAGGATTCTTGCTTAGTTTGTAGGGGGCCTTTGGTTCAATCCCCAGCATTACAAAATAAAAAAAGAAAGTTAGAAACAATACATGTTCATTCTACCAATCATGTTTATTCATTTGGTTGGTTAGGTTCTTTTTTTTTTTTGAAGTGGTGTCTCCTGGATCTATATGAGTGTACCATAGGGCCATAGGGTCTTGCAATTGTTCTTCAGCAACTATTCTTTGAGTATCTCATCTTTACTCCCAACACTGTTCTATCACTTGGTGATAATCATTATTAATGGTCAGGAACTTTTAAAAACATATTACATGAACATGTATGATATACAAATTCATATACAGTAATATATATGAAAATGTATACTACTGCTTTATATAAAAATTATTTTTAAATAGTATCAGCTAATATACTCCTTTGCTTTTTTCACTTAACATGTTTTATATGTATTTCTCTGTTACTATGTATTTGTGACGCCATTTGTAAAGTTTGCATTGTGAGTATAGTGAATTTGAAAAACACAAAGCTGAGTTTACTGTTTCCTTGAGAGCTTTGGTCAGTTGATCTCTTTTAAACAGGGCAGACTGATGCTGTTTACATAGGGTTTATATAAGTGTAACATTCAGTGATTGATGGATATAGGAATGATAGATTGGAATCAGTTATAGAAGCCTGGTTACTTGGTGTGAAACAGTTATTGATTAGTTTGGCATTAAGATGTGCTCATTTGGGGCGGGAGTGGTGTTGGCTCAGCAGTTATGGTACTTGCCTGGCATGCATGAGTACGTGAGTTCAGATCCTACCCAGCACCATGTACACAATGAAGTCTTGGAGTAATGAAAGCCTCATGAAAAACTGAATAAAATTAATTCTTTTTTTTTTGTATTTTTTTGTTTTCTTTTTTCTTTTTTTTTGTGTTTTTTTAAAATTAATTCGTTTTCTCTCTTTTACTGTCCCTCTCTCTTAAAAAAAATGCTCATTCTGGGGTTGGAGCAGTTAGTTGCTTAGTGGTTACAGTGCTTGCCTGGCATGCGGAAGGATACAGGTTCAAACCCCAGTTCCAATGTACACAAGTGTCGCAGCAACAAAAGTCACATTAAAAACTAAAAAAAGTTGATTCTCTCTTCCTCTCTCTCACTGTCCATCTCTCTTTTTAAGAAAAAAAAAAAAAGAAAAAAAGATGTGCTCATTCTGAAGGTCAGTTGACTGGTTGTCAGGAAAGAAGGGGGCTATTGCTTACAAGTTCTTCTGCAAAAACATGATAACTGTGGCAATTTGTTTTTGTTATATTTCATTAGTTTTTGTCTGTGTGGTGCTGGAGCTTGAACTCTCAGGGTCTTGTACATGTTAGCAAGTTGCTTTTTAATGGGATTTAAAATTTGTTCTTTTGGTTCCATAGCTATGAAACTTAGGTGCTGATGAAGCAATTTAAAACTGGTTTTGGTTAGTCTTTGCTACTATGGGTACAAAACAGTCGATCTTTTGCTGCTAGTATGTGAACTCTTTAATACTTGGAGAGGATTGAGGGATGTATAGTTCAGTGGAAGACCTGGGTTCCATTTCCCAGCATTAAAATAAAACAGGAAAAATAGATCAGTGATTATATAGATCTTCGTACTGTTGTTGATTCTTCTCAAAGATGAGATTTCATCCTTTTCTCTTTAAAATCAAGATCTGATTTTCAGTTCACATGTCCATAATCATCTTCATCCAAAGTGAAACAATTTTTCCCAGTATTATTTGAAATGTCATTTTTATTATTTTCTGAATAAACATGTTGTATTCTAGTCTATATCATTGATCTGCTCTGTCATTCCTCTTTTTTTTTTTTTAAAGAGAGAATCAATATTATTTACTCTTTTATCTGATCCTTGTTTCTCTGACACTTAGTTGCATATGTGGTGCTAGGGTCTGTTCAAACCTAGGTGCTTACTCATGACAGGCAACTGCTCTAACTTGAACCACTGCTCTAGCTCCTGTGTCATTCCTCTTTTAATTGCTATAATTTTATAGGATGCTTTCTTTCTCCTGGGTTAATTCCCTTTCCTTTACTATTTGTTTTTAATTTTCAAAGTTATTATTTTTATGTACTTTTATATGAACTTGATAGATACTTTGCTAAGTTCCATCATGTCCACTTCATTAGTGATAATGGTGCATGATTTTGATAATGTAAAGTCTCCTAAAACTTAAAAAAAAATGTGTGTATTAGACAACTTTTTTTTTAGCCTTTTTTTTTTTTTTTTTAAAGAGAGAGTTGAGCCTGGAATGGTGATGACTCAACAGTTTCATCACTTGCCTGGCATGAGTGAGTACATGGTTTCGAATCCCAGCACCACGTACACAAAAAGAAGTGTTGGAGCAACGAAAGCCACATGAAAAACTAAATTAAATTGATTTTCTCTCTCTCTCTCTCTCTCTCTCTCTCTCTCTCTCACTGTCCCTTTCTCTTTGGGGGGGGAAAAAAGGAAAGTTTTTTTTCCCCCCATCTCCCCCCCACCCCATTTAGTTGTATATGTGGTACTGGGGATCAAACCCTGGTCTTAGCATATGCTAGCTAGGCAAGTGCTCTCCTGCTGAGCCACCACCCAAGCCCCCCACACCCGTTTTGGTTATTATTTTTTTAATGTGGTGCTGAAAATCAAGCCCAGTGCATCACACATGCTAGGCAGATACTTTTCAACTGAGCTTTGCTTTGAGCCCAGCCCCTCAGAATATATTTCTAAACAATAAAAATTTTTGAAAACTAACTGTAATCCTATTAGCTAAAAGTTATATCCCTTAGCAGCCAATGTTTAAATTTCTTGTGCTCTCATAAATTTGTAATCTGTTCAAGTCATACTTTGATATTACTAGGATAGGGAATGAGTAAGGGCAAGTATTTTGATTTATTGAATTTGAAAGTTTTCCCCTTTTATTTCTTTTGGAAAATATTTTATTAATGTTCCTTAACACATTGACAACAATTTAAGCTTTAATTTTAAAATTTTAATCAGTTTTTCTTTTTTTATAATGTTTTAAAATTTATATATTATCCTTACGATAACTTTCTGTAGTTAGTGTTTTTCACCATTTTATGTGAAACAGAACTCAAAGTCTAGAGATTTAAGTGGTTTGCCAAAAGAAGAGGGCCAGAAAAGAGTACCAAGGTCAGAACCCAGGCCTCCTGATTCCAGTGTCATTGTTTTCTTCTTCTTGCCCCTCTTCCTCTTTCCTCACTGTCCCCCTCCATTGAAATGTTATGAGAGATGGAATAAAAAAGAAATGTTATGAGATCCTTAATGCTTTCCTTTTTAATCCTTTGAAATGCTTAAAATAGTCATTCAAAGTCTTTGTCCATTAAATTTAGCATCTGGGCTGCTTTTTTTTACTGATTGTTTTTCCTTGTTTGTGAATGACACTTTCTGTCTTTTTATGTAATATTTTTATTGGATATTTAAATAATATACTTTACCAGTTGTTGAAATTAGATTCTCCCCCAAGTGGTTGGTTTTTTGCTATTGAAATTGCTTGCTTACTGACTTTCTTTTAACCTAATTTTGTAATACATCTCATTGTTTCTTATAGCCATGTTCTTCACTCCGTTAACTTAGAGGTCAGCTAATGATTGGACAGCAATTTCCTTAATTTGCTGGTACCAGTGAGTTACCTGGCTTTGTGGAAAGGCTGTGTGTGTGTTGGGACATGCCTTTATAACATTCAGACAAACTGATCCAGAGTTTTACCTTAGCTGTCACATCCTTCTTGCCCAGATTTTTATGTTAGGTCTTTCCTGAGCATACAATACACATAGAATGTACCTCTAGACATTGACATGGTCTTCTAGATATGTAGAAACTTGTCAGAGCTTTACAAAAGATGTGTATTTTAATTTTTCCTTTTAAATTTTTTGATTAGTGGGGGTTTTGTTTTGTTTTTCCTCCTCTGCCTCAGGCTGCTTTGAAGTTAATCAGTTGTCTGCTATTATTTTCAGCAAGTGCCTCCAGGGAAAATGCTTCTTCATTAGCCAAGCTCCAAAGATCAAATAGCCTTGGTGGTAGGGGTCTTTTGGATATCAGTAGAAATGTCTATTAATGACAGTTTTTCTGGGATAGTGGGGTTTTAGAAACTTCTAGACCATTCTGTGTTTTTCCATGCCTGCCAGATTTAGATGTGAGGTATTTGTTTTAAGGCTACTGCAGAGCTACAGAATAGAGGATTGGACTATGATAAATTAAACATAGTAAGTTTGTTGTTCTTATTCAGATTGAATAGTTTTTCCTGATATATGCTCCCTGAATTGCTACAAGCTATTGCTTATTTTCTAAAATTCTGAAAAAGTTGATTCTTACATATCTGACAATTTTTCTCATTGCTTTTATGGTAGAGAAAATATTTGCAGGTCCTTTTTCAGGATTTGTTCCTATTTTAAGTGACAACGATAGGAAGAGTGAGAAAACAGCCAAAGTGCCCCCAAATAAGAAAATAATCTTAAAAAAGCATTCATTTATACGATGGTATGTTATTATTAATAATTATACTTGCATGGAATATCTTATGACATGAGAAAGTATTCATGAGATGATATAGGTGAAAGACAGTAAAAAAACAGGGTCTGTTCAAATATTTAAAGATAAGTTTTGTAAGGAAATGAACATGTATAGACCTAAAAACCACTGAAAGGAACTACATCAAGATGCTATCATTTATTTCTGGGTAAAGGGCTAATTTTTAGTTATGTGATTAAAAAGAAAGACATTATCTTTGTTCTGTATGCTATACTATGAAGGGATATGGATATATACACACACACACACATATATGCTATAAAATAAAAGAATAGCATTAGTGGGCATAACTTTTACTACTGTGAGATAAAAATTAAAATAGCTATGAACTTTGATGTTAACAGCCTTTTATAAGTATTTGAAGGGATGCTATGAGAACATGTTAATAACCCTGTGGTACAGGGGATAACAAAGTATGAGTTATTTTATTCTCAGGAGTATACTCTGTAGAAAGAAGCTTTGTTTCTGTGGGGTGTAGTTGGGTGAATTATTAAGCAGATGAATAACTTCTCTTATTTATTAGCATTTCTTTTTTTTTTTCCTTTCCAGGCACATATTAAATTTCCTATTGACTATCCATATTCACCACCTACCTTCAGATTCTTGACCAAAATGTGGCACCCCAACATTTATGAGGTAAGAGATGTCCATCATATATTTCTCTGCAGATTTATTTTTAAAAATAGCCTGTTGGTGATAGAGAGGATAAGGGGAAATGTTGGAACTGAGATAAAACAAGGTACATTCCAAGCATTTGTAAGTATGTTACTGTATATACTATAGTTCTGTATATAAAAAATGTTCTTCATAGGTATAAGAGTTATATCACTGTACTTGGGTATTTCGGGAAAAATATAGGACCCAGAAGATGGATAGGCAAGGGATTGCGGGACGGGAGGAGGGAGGTAGAGGGATGCAGGGGTGGAGGGGGCGTAGATATTGACCCTATTGTGCTGCTGTATTGTGTGCATCTATGAATATGTGACAACAAATCCCATCACTATATACAACTATAATGCACTAATTGAAAAAAAAAATTTTAAAAATAGCCTGTTGGGTTGGGGTTGTGTTGCAGCTTTGTGATAGAGCATGTGTTTCGCATGCATGAGGTCATGGGTTCAATCCCTAGCAGTACACACACAGAGACACACAGAGACACACACACACACACACACACAGCCTGTTATCTCAGTATGTCATGATAGTATTGCTGTAACTAAAGAGAAATATTAATGATTTTGCACTTTTAGTTAGGAGTCTCTGGTTTAATTATTTAAAATTAAGAGTAGTTTTATTATAGTCCGTATATGTTTGAATTAAAGATGGAGGCTTAAATATTTGCAGCGCATTACTAAGGATTATGCACATGTGTTGACATTTGCATTTTAAAAACTTAATGGACAAAGTAATATTAAATTTATTTGTGTACTTATCCTCTAACTTCACAGCAAGGGTCACCTGTTGCTATGATCAGAGATTCAGCTTTTTGGGGGGATTTATCCTACTACATTTGGACTGGTCTCCTTTCAGGAATTGCTGCTGAGCATTTGAGAGCCTCTTTTGGAATAAATCCAAGGTGAGGTTCTTCTATTGGACAAGTCAACATGCCTGCAGGAAACATTTCTAGTTTTGTTGATTAAAACATATTTAGCTTGAGGTTAATTCATGAGGATGTTAGAATAATGCATTAGCACTTTGGAGCAGCTTTATTATTTTCTACAGTCTGCTTTTTCTGTGAGACATCTTCATTTTTCTTTGCTTTTTCAAATAGGACAAACTAGGGCTGAAAAGACAAGTATGTAGTTTCCTTTCCAGAAATTAGCTCCCAAAATATTATTATTATTTTTTGTCTTTGACATAATCAGAATACTGTTCTGTGTAACAAAGTTGCTCAGTTACAGAAGAGGTTCTGCATAAATAATTGTTTTATGAATTTAAATAGTTCCATATTCACAGAAGTATTTTGGTATCTATCTTAGTCCATCTGGGCTTCTACATTAAAATATCCCAACAGAAGTTTGGGAGCTAGAAAGTCCAAGATCAAGGCATCAACTGAAGCCTTGATGTTTGATGAAGATGCTTGAAGAAGGCTTGTTCCATATATATGGCACCTTATTGCTTTGTCATCTTGTGTCTGAATGGGCAAGATATCTCTTTTTACCTCTTTTTATGTAATCATTAATTCCATTTATGAATATGGAGCCAAAAGACTCCACCTATTAATGTCATCACCTTGGGGTGTAATATTTCAGCATATGAATTTGGGGGAAGAAAAACATTCGACTTATAGCAGTGTCCCTGTCCGTTTAGTGAGTAAAAGCTCTTGACTTTAAAACTGTTGTTAACAATAATAAAACCTACATAGTATATATAGGTTTTAGAGAGCAAGAGAAAAGTGAAGACAAACCTTTTGTTTACTTATCAAGAACAAAATCTTAAAGCCATATGTACTGATAGTTATTTAATTCCCAGACCCTTTTACACAGAAAGAAGTTAAACAAGCAAGCAAACAGGATTAAGGAATCAAAGCTTTAAAGAAGGTATCGTTGTTATAAACTCCTCTTCCTAGTCTTTTTACAATTTAATCTGTTTAGTTCTCTTAGGAGTTAGCATTAGGGACGGAATAGTGGCTCAGCCATAATGCACTTGCCTGTCATGCACAATTACCTGGGCTGGAGCGGTGGCTCAGTGGTTTCAGCGCTTGCCTGGCAAACTCGAGGACGCTGGTTCAAACCCCAGCACCATGTACACAACTAAGTGTTAGAGCAACTAAGGCCATGTGAAAAAATAAAATAAAGTTGTCTCTCTCTCTCACTGTCCCTCTCTCTTTAAAAAAAAAAAGTTAGGATTAAATTGTGATTATTATTATTTTTTTTAAGAGAGGCATAGCAAGAGAGAGAATCAATTTTATTTAGTTTTTCATATGACTTTCATTGCTATGGCAATTCGTTGTGTACGTGGTGCTGCAGTTCGAACCTGCATCCCTGTGCATGCCAGGCAAGTGCCATAACTGCTGAGCCACGGCTCTAGCCCCTAAACTGTGATTTTTAAAAATACTTTTTGGCTGAGTACGGTGACACATTCCTATAATTCCAACGACTCAGGAGGCTGAGGCGGGAGGATTGCAAGTTTGAGGACAGCACCAGCAATTAGCAAAATCTGTCTCAAAAAGGACTGACGAGGTGACTCAGGGGTAGAGCACTTGCCTGGCATGCATGAGGTTCTGTGTTTGATCCTGGGTACCACATACCCAAATAAATAAAGGAAAAACAAAAGCCAGTGTTAAAAAAAATGACTCTCTCTCAAACAAAAAGAACTGGGAATGTAACTCAGTGATAAAGCATCCCTGGGTTCAATCCCCAGTTATTAAATTTTTAAAAAAATATAAATATTTGTACATATATTTCATGTTCATAATAAATTTTTCTCCAATAAATTACATGTTTCCATGCTCCCCCTCCCACCTCCATGGTGGTGTTTGAACCCCTGGGCGCCATACCACAGCTGTATCCCAGTCATTTTAATTTTTTTATTTTGAGACAGAGTCCTACTAAGTTGCTTAGGGCCTTGCCTACCTCACCCTCCTGAATAGAATTATAGGAGTGTATCATCATGCCTAGCAAATTCTTTTTTTTTTTTTTTTTTTTTTTAAGAGAGAGGGACAGTGAGAGAGAGAAAGAGAGAATCAATTTTATTTAGTTTTTTATGTGGCCTTCGTTGCTCCGAGACTTCGTTGTGTACATGGTGTGGTGCTGGGATTTGAACTCGCATACTTGCGCATGCTGGGCAAGCGCCATAACCAACGAGCCACCGCTCCAGCCCCCATGCCTGGCAAATTCTTGTTTTTTTTTTTTGTTTTTTTTTTTGTTTTTGTTTTGTTTTGTTTTTAAAGAGAGAGGGACAGTGAGACAGACAGAGAAAGAAGAGAAATAACTTTATTTAGTTTTTCACATGACCTTAGTTGCTCCAACAC
>PVKS010009848.1:0-62259 GCA_004027875.1 Aplodontia rufa
CAAAAGCTTTTTAGCTTTATGGCATCCCAATCACTGATTTTTGACTTTACTTCCTTCACTTTAGGAGACATGTTGAGAAAGTCTTTGCCTACTCCCAAATGCTGAAGTGTTGGACCTAATTTGTCTTTGATCAGTTGCAAGGTAGCTGGTTTAATTCCTAGCTCCTTGATCCATTTTGATGTGATTCTCATGCAAGGAGTAAGGTATGGGTCTAATTTCAACTTTGTGCAAGTGGCTGTCCAGTTTGTCCAGCACCTGGATCTGTGGTTTTAAGATTCTTTGGGAGATTCCAGATTGGTAATGCAATCTTGGACTGACTATAAGGAAAGAAGTGAGTGGAAGAAATAGAGAAAGGACAGTGGCTGTGGCTCAACAATAACAGGTTTATTGGGTGAAACCTGCAAAGGGAGGCTCCAGGAGTCTGGGACAGTTCATCAGTTCATCAGTTGAAGGAATCTAAGCTGGTTCCATAACTTAAGTGTTGTGAATTAATGTGTTAACTCATGTGTATGCATGTATTGTAATAGTATGCTGACTTTAATTCTTTTCAGGAAACTCCATACTGATTTCCATATGGATTGTAATAATTTCAGATCCCAACACTGTGTAAGCATTCCTTTTGCTCATATCCTTGCCAATGTTTGTTAATATTTGTATCCTTGATGATTACCATTCTAAGTGGAGTGAGTTGCAATCTACATGTATCTTTGATTACCTTTTCTCAGATTGTTAAAGATGTTGAAAATTGTTTCATAAAATTGCTGGCCATTGTATTTCTCCTTTTCAGATGTGATTGTTTAGTTGACTCCTCATTCATTGACTAGGTTATTTGGTTTTTGGTGTAAAGATTTTTGAGTTCTTTATATATTCTGAATATTAACCCTCTGTCAGGAGAGTAGCTGGCAAAGATTTTCTCCCATTCTGTAGTTCTCTCTCTTTACTGTCTTGTTTCTTTTGCTATGCAGAAGCTTTTCAACTTGATGCCATTTCATCTACCAATTCTTGTTTTTTTTCCCTGAACAGTAGGAGTCTTATGGAGGAAATTTTGCCTAAATCTATATACTGGAGTGTAGGTGATATGACTTCTCCTAGTACTTACAGTGTTTAGGGTCAAATTTCTTTGTTTTTGATCCCTTTTAGGGTGATTTTTGTGCAGAATTCAGCTTCATTCTTCTACATGTGGATGTTCAGTTTTCCAAGCATCGTTTGTTAAACAGGTTGTGTATTCTCCAATATTTGCTTTAGGTGTTTTTGTTAAGGATCAGATGACTGTGTTTGTGTGAGTTTATCTCTGTGTCTTCTATTCTACTCAATTGACCTATGTGTCTGTTTTCACCCTAGAATGATTTTTTTGGTAACTGTCCTCTTCAGTATGATTTGAGACTGGAAATTGTGAGACCTTCATTATTAATTGTTTTTTGGCACTGGAGATTGAATCCAGGGCCTTGTACATACTAGTCAAGTGCTCTCCAGGCTGCTTCATCCCCTCCATCATTGTTCTTATTGCTCAGAATTGCTTGGCTAAGCTGGGCCTTTGAGTCACCTTTAAATTTTAGCATGGAACTGTTTCTTCTATTTGTGCGAAGAATATCTTTGGTATTTGATGTGGATTGCATTGAATTTGTAGATTTCTTTGGCAATATGACCATTTTGACAATATAGATTCTGGCTATCCATGAACATGGTAGGACTTTCCATCCTCTATGGTTGTCTTCAATTTCTTTCTTCAGTGCACACTATAATTTTCACTGTAAGATGTCTTTCACCTCTTTAGTTAGGTTATGCCTAGGTATTTTTGAGACCATTGTGAATGGAATTATATTTCTGTTCACTTCTTCAGAAGATTCATTATTGCATAGAAAAGCTCTTGATTTTTGTATGTTGATTTTGTATCCTTCTACTTCACTAAATTTCTTTATCTAGTTCTGATAAAGAAATTTCTTTATTTAGATCTGATAAAGGAACTTCTTTATCTAGATCTGATAAAGAAGTTTCTTTATCTAGATCTGATAAAGAAGTTTCTTTATCTAGATCTGATAAAGAAGTTTCTTTATCTAGATCTGATAAAGAAGTTCCTTTATCTAGAAAAGGAATCTTTATCTGATAAAGAAATTTCTTTATTAGATCTAAAGAAATTTAGTGAAGTAGCAGGATACAAAATCAACATATCTAGATCTGATAAAGTTTATCTAGATCTAGATAAAGAAATTTCTTTATCAGTTTGGGGCTTCAAAGTATAGCATGATATTATCAACAAACAGTGATAATTTGATTTCTTCATTTCCTATTTGTAACTCTTTGATTCCTTTATCTTGCCTGATTTCTCTGGCTAGAGGTTCAAGAACTATATGGAATGGGAGTGGTGAGCAAGGACATTCGTTCTTGCCTTATTCCTGATTCAAGGAGAAACACTGGAAGTAGTGCTAGTGAAATGTTGGCTTTGGATTTGTCATGTATAGCCTTTGTGATGTAAGCTAAGTTCTTGCTATCAAGAGAAATTCTATTTTTGTGGTGAAGTACATTTATTGATTTGTGTATGTTAAGCCATCCTTCCAGCCCTGGAATGAAATCAATATGATCCTGATGTGCAATCTTGTTAACGTATTGTTGAATAAGATTTGCTATTATTTTATTAAGGATTTTTGTATCTATGTTCATCAGGAATATTGGTCTGTTATTTTCTTTATTTGATATGTCCTCACTTGCTTGGGTATCAGTATGACACACTGGTTTCATAGGATGAATTTGGGTATGTTCCCCCTCTATTTCATCAAATAGTTTGAGGATCATTGGCATTAGTACTTCTATAAAGACCTGCTAGATTTTACCTAAGAATCCCATTCGTTCTGGGCCTTTCTTTATTTGAAGGCCTTTTATTTCTGTATTGATCACATTACATGTTATTGGTTTCGCAGGTTTCTTATAACCTCCTAGTTCAATTTAGGTAGGTCACATGTGTTTAGAAATATATCTATATTTTTCAGATTTTCTAATTTCTTTAGGCTTTCAAAATAGTCCTTAATAATTTTCTGGCTTTCAGAAGCATCTCTGCTGATATCTTCTTTTTGATCTCTAATTGTATTAACCCAGTTCTTCTTTCTTTCTTTTGCTCAGTTTGGCTATGGGTTTGTGAATGTTGTTTGCATGAAACAACTCTTTGTTACATTCATGTTTGTATTTTTTATTATTTCATTAATTTTGGTTCTAATTTTAATTATTTCCATCCTTCCATGAAAATGGGATTGTTTTTGTTTTTTAATTTGTTGAGATACCTTCATAGCTTTTATTTGGGATCTTACTGATTTGTACATAGGCATTCATAACTATAAACTTCCTCCTTAGAAGTACCTTCATATTGTCCCAGAGATTTTTGTTATATCTTTATTGGAAATTTAAAATTTCTTCCTTTATTTCTTCTGTGAGTCATTCCTTTTCAAAACGTATTTTTCATTATCCATGTATTTATTTAGTTTCTATAGCTTTTTTTTTTTTTTTTAAAGAGAGAAGGACAGTGTCTCCACTCATCTGTGGAGGTTGGGACTAGACCCTGGCCAGAGAGAAAGTTGGGCTATTATCATGTGTTAAATCCAGATAAGATATAAAGCTATACAACATAATCCGTTTTTTAGAGATATGGGGGGAAGGAGAAGGGAGGGATAAGGGTGGGTAATTGGGGGGGAACTCCTGGGGGTAATTGTAATATACAGAATCTATACTCATTTGATAGTATATTGTTAAAAACTTGTATGGTTGTTCAAAAATAAAAAAATTAAAAAAAGAGAGAGAAGGACAGTGAGTGAGAGGGAGAGAAAGAGAGAGAGACAGAATAAATTTTCATTGAGTTCTTCACATGGCTTTTGTTGCTCTGACACTTAGCTGTGTACATGGGTACTGGGATTTGAACCTGTGTACTCGCACATGCCAGGCAAGCACTGTAACCACTGAGCCATTGCTCCAGCCCCTAGTTTCTATAGTTTTCTTTGCTATTGGTTACAAATTTCATTCCATTATAATCTGAAAAATGCAAGGAATTATTGTGATTATTATTTGCTCAGACTTCCTTTGTACCTCAAAATGTGGTCTATTGTGGAGAAAGTTCCATGAACAGCTGAGAAGAAATTGTATTCAGCTGTTGTTGGGTGAAATATTCTATGGATACCATTGAACTTTCATTAATTTTTAGGTCTGAAGTCATTTGTTTGTTTGTTTGCCTGCTTGTTTTTACCGAATTTCTGTCTTCTTGACCTATCTATTGGTTAGAGAGGTGTGTTGAAACTCTCCAGAATTATTTGTTGAGTTTTCACTCTTTACATCAAATAGTCTTTAGTTGCACTCTCACTGACATATGAGGAATGAATATTTACTATTATGTCTTCTTGTTGGATTCTTCCCTTTACTAGTAAGTGGTGACTTTCTTTGACTGCTGATTAAATTTCTCTTAAATCTGCTTCAGGAAATATAAGAGTAGTTATTTCTGCTCACCATTGGGTCCATTTGCATGGAGTATCATTATTCATTCTTTCATTTTCAAGATGAAACTGTCTTTGCCTGTGAGATATATCTCTTGAAAACCACATACAGTCGAGTCTCATTTTTAAATCCACACTGTCAATCTATGTCGTTTAATTGGAGAGTTGAAACTATTTATATTCAGTGTATCACAGATGTTGGTTATTTCCTGCCACTTTGATTTTTTAAATCCTTACCACATTTTTTTATTGATTGATTCTTTCTAGTTACATAATACATGAGGGTACATTTTGACATCACAATAAAATGGAATGTAATTTGCTCAAATTCAGTCCCCAGCACTTCCCCTTCTCCCTGCACACCTCCCTCTACTCTACTGATCTTCTGCAATTCATTTATAGTTGTTAAAATTAGTGTCTTTTTATTTTTATTAGTATTAGTTATGTATAACATTAGGATACATTTTGACCTAATCATGAAATCATTCGATACAAATTGCTCTAATTCAGTCCCCCGTACTTCCCTCCTGACTATTCTTGCTCCCCTTCCTCTACTCTACTAAATTTTCTGCTGTTTACTTACAATTTTTATATTCGTGTCTTGTTGCTATATTTGATGTTGGAATTCACTGTGCTATCTATATTTATGTATGTACATACAAATTTTCAGTCAGATTGACTCCACCGTTCTTTCCTTTCTCCACCCTCTTTCTTCCCCATCAATCCCCTTCATCTACTAACTGATCTTTCCTGTTTTTTGATAAAATTCCCTCTCCCCTTTTTCCTTTCTCTTTTTTCCTTTCATTTACGTAACTATTCTCCTAATGACATTCATCCTTTCAGGAGCTCTGGAGTTTGTCTTTAAATTTTTCTGTGTAGTATTTTAAAAAATATTTTCTGGGGGCTGGAGTGGTGGCTTGGTGGTTACAGCACTTGCCTGGCATGCATGAGTATGAGTGTTCAAACCCCAGCATCACATACACAATGAAGTCTCAGAGAAATGAAAGCCACATGAGAAACCAAAAAAAATTCTTTCTCCCTCTCTCACTGTCCCTCTCTCTTTTAAAAACATTTTTTTCTCTAATAGTCTCTTAGTATTCATGGATTCTTTTAGTTTATGCTTATCTCAAAAGGTTTTTATTTCACTTTGACTCTGCAGGATACCCTTGCTGGATATAGTAATTTTGGTTGGCAGTTATTTTTCTTTCAAAATTTGGAATGAGGCATTCTGCAGTTTACAGTGTTTCTTCTCAGAATTCATAAGTTAATCTTATTGGTTTCTGTCTAAATGTGACCTGGCATTTTTCTCATGAGGATTTGAAAATTCCATCCTTGCATTATAGGCTAGTCATTTTAATTATAACGAGTTGTGGAAAGGTTCTTTTAAAATCTTGTTTATTTAGAGTTCTATATGCATCCTGTATGTGGATGCTCATCTCATTCCCAAGGTTTGGAACATTTTTTGAAATTGTTTCCCTGAACATTGATTAATAGAATTGGCCTGTCCCTTGGCTCTCTTTTTGATTCCAATGATTCTTTAGTTTAGTCTCAATGTTGTTTCAGAGTTCTTGCATATCTCATTATGGTTTCTTCCCCCCCCCCCGCCCCGTATTCCTGTCTGAAAGTTCAAATTCATATACTTTATCTTCAAGGCATGAAATTCTGTCTTTTACATAATCAATCTATTGGTGAGACTTTCAGTTGAATTTTTAATTCGTTGTACTGTACCTTTCATTTCCAGGGTTGCTTTCAGTTCTTTTTCAGATTTCTCTTTGTTGAAATGTTATTTCACATCCTGTATTTTCTCTTCATTCTTTAGAACTTCTTTTAGTTCATTGATCTCTACAACATCCAATTTTTTTTGTGTTTTTTTGGGTATCATCCACATCCATATCTGTGTATTTACTTATTGGAGGATGTAAAAATTCTGGATGCTTCACGTTCATCCATTTACTCATGTTTTCTTTCTTCCTATGTGCAAGTCTGGTGGAGCTAATGGCCAGAACCTTCACACAGTCTATCCATAGACCAATCTGGGTTCCATCACACACCTCGTTCTGAGAGCCCCATTCTGTATATAAGGGAAATGTGTGTGGGACTTGTTAGTCTATCTTCCAGCCCTTCTGAGCTTGTGCAAAGTGGCACCAGGGTCTCCTCCTTCTGCCTGATCTTCTGTTTTAGTATTCCCCCTCATCAGTCATGCTCTTTATCCCAGAGATTAGTCTGCTAATTTCAAATGAACATGCTCCTTGTCTTCTCTGCTCTGCAGACTGACATACTGGCCACTTTAAATTTCTCCTTAGTGAGTGTCAGAGTCTCACTCTGATGTTCACAGTATCTCACAGTTGGGCACCCACTGATCCATGGAAAAATACAGGCTAAAAAAGTGTTTGGCCTTAGATACTCAAAAAGCAAGTACACCAAGAATGGCGGGGGGCGGGGGGAGCAAAATAGAGAACAAAAAGAGGTGGGAGTAGGGAGAGAAAAGAGAAAAAAAATCTGAAAATCAAAGGCAAATTGCAGGGATTCCTAGTCTTCTCTCAGGAAGTCCAAACAAAGAGTCCCTTCAAGCTGCTACTGCTTCCCTGTTCCAACCACTTCTGGTGGGGAGTGCTGGATTCTCTCCCACTGGGTAGCACCAGGAATCTCTCCCACATAGGCTCAGCTGAGTTTCTAGCTTATTTTCTGTTCAGATGTGAAATTGTTAGTGATGGTCTGTTTTCCTTAAAATCAGTAGGAGAATGTCTTCCCCGCCGCTACCATTGCAGCTCAATGCTGCCCCCATTTGTTACCCTTATTATTTCTCCTTCTATAGTAGAAATAAATATTTTTAGTTTTCACCTGGTTGCTAACTCACTGAGTTGCGTATGGCATTTCCTCATGGTCTTCCTACCTCAGTTTGCCACAGTAGATCTGCTATTTTAATTCACTCAAGGGGAGCTGCTACATTATTTTGGGTTCTTCTGATCTACCATTTTGCTCTTCTTATGTAATTTTTGTGAGTTTTTTCTTGTTATTATATTTACGTATGCCACCTCTACATAACATAACATAGGGCCAGGAAGCATAGAGTGGGAGAAAAAGACTAAGAACAGATATAATCGAGGCCACATGCCCAATGGCCTACTTTTTCCAGGCATGCTTCACCTACAATTACCACCCAGTAATCCATTCAATTATTAATCCCCCAAGCTGATTAATCCACTGGTGAGGTTGCAGCTCTCACGATCTCATCATTTCACCTTCAAACATTCCTGTATCGCATAACACCTGAGCTTTTCAGGGGATGCTGAAGATCCAAACCATAATTTGGATTATATTGATTTTGTTTACTAATATATGTGGATTTAGTTCTATGTTGTGTTACGTTTTCAATTTTAAAATGTTTTTCATTGCTTCTCTTTATCTGCATTCTTATTCTTTATTGGATGAAGCTTCATCATTTCTTTTCCTCTTCTTATTTTAGAATTAGATATTTTTTAATGTGCTCCCAGGTAGCCTAATTCCTTAACCATCTATAACCTTTACCTCTATAATGTCTAATTGTACTCTGCTTACAGATTTACCAACTACAAAATGACAGAACATTTAAATTTCAAATCATTCATGTCATCTTCAATGTTATTTTTTCTAGTCAAGACAGGAAACCATCTATAAAGACCAAATAATAAATATTTTTATTGTATTGGGCCATACAGATTCTGTTGCAACTCCTCAACTCTACAAGTATGAAAGCTACCACATGCAATCTGTAAAAAGATGGATATCACTGTATTTCAATACAACACTATTTACAAAGTTGGGCATCAATGTGTATTTGGGATACAAGCTGTAAATCGTCAACTTTTGTCTAGTATACTACATAAAATGTTTTAAAATGTATTCAAATGTGATAGAAGCACTTATTCTTTCATCTAAACTTCATGTAGGTTAGCCTGCTTATACTCCAATTTGTGAAGAGGGAGGAGAGGGTGGCATTATTCCTCTTCCCTGGGTGCCATCACAGGAGGAAGAGATGCTCCACTCCTGAGTGATCCTCCTTTCTGGCACCACCATACTCTGGATCATACCCCCACTGCTAAGAGAGGCCTCAGTGATTCTGCTTCAGTTGCTCCATGACCTCCACTGAACATAGGAACATTACTCAAGAGAGCAAGAGGCCTTGGGAGCTGGGAATGGGCTTACATTTTTAAAACTTTGCTTGGAATCTCAGATGACACTTTGGACCTGGCCTTTGGACCAGTGCTGGAACAGTTAAGGCTTGGGACAACTGGGATTGGAATGAATGCATTTTCCATTATAAGACAGACATGAACACTTGAGGGCCAAGTGCAGATTGTTCTGATTTGTAAACATTTTAAATATCCTCCGATGGTATCTGTGTCAGAACTGTTCTCCAAGGTAACAATTTTGGGAAGGGGTGGAAACTTTAAGATTGAGCCAGATGTAAGGGGCCCTGTTCTTAGTAGGCCTAAAGGAATTCTGGAGAGAGTGAGTTCTGCTCAGTTCTCTCCAGCTTCCTGTATTGAGACATGATCTCTTGCTCTTACAAATGTTCCTGCTGTTGCAATCCATCTACGGTCTGACTAACCACAGAGCAATGATGAATAAGGTGCTGGATAGGCTGCTTAGTTTGATTTCATCATTTCACTATAGATAGATATGTTTCGCAGTCTAAATATAAAGAAGTTTTATTGATCAATTCTATGTGAACCAAGCCGTCAAGGTTGTGAAGAATGAAGTATATAGTTCAAACCCTCTATTTTTTAGTGCGCTGTCTCACCTGTGCCTCCCCCCTGCAGTGGCCTATGGATCATGGTTTGAGCACATTCGTGGCTGGATGTCCATGAGAGACAGGGAAAATGTCCTGGTGTTGAGTTACGAAGAGCTGAAAACGGTAAGCACCATTCTTATATTCAGCATATGCCCTCTCCCCACCATCCTCACTGCCTCTGACATCCTTGGTCTTTGGTGCCTCCATTCTGCCTATTCTGTCAAAGCTTAGCCTCGTGAAGTTCACTAACAGTGAGAAGAGCCCTTGGGTCTCTGTTTCCTTTTTCTTGGCCCTGCCCGAGCTCCGTGCTCTTTGGTCATGTATCCTTTAATTAATCTGGCAATACTTAAAGGGCACATTCCACACTCTGAGACAGA
This sequence comes from Aplodontia rufa, assembly GCA_004027875.1. Lineage (NCBI taxonomy): Eukaryota > Metazoa > Chordata > Mammalia > Rodentia > Aplodontiidae > Aplodontia > Aplodontia rufa. The sequence goes on from PVKS010009848.1 coordinate 9,621, forward strand.
GTACAATGACTTACACTAACATTCTGGTTATAAAATATTCCATGTGCAGGACGTATGATGCTGCCAAAGTTCTAGTGATGAGGGGCTAGACAGAAATTATGGAATCCCCGAGTATTTTCCACCTCTCTTGCATCTCTCCTTGCCTGGTAAAAAGCATTCTGTGTGAATATTCTGAGATGTCAGGAATTGGAGCATCAGCAAAGGATATCAGTTGACGCTGAAAACTGGAGAGTTGGGAACAGGTCTATAATTGGATAACAGGAATAACTTTCAATGATTAGTACCACAGTATGATTGATTATGGGTAACCATAATTAATCATACACTTCCAAATAGCAAATGGAGAATAATTTGAGTGTCACCAACAAAAATAAATGATGCATGTCTGAGATTGTAGATATGCCAATTACCCAGATTTGAGCATATATTTTAAATTTTATTTTCTGCTAGCATATTATAATTATTCATTATAGCAAGATATATCATGCTATGTTCATATAATTACATGACATAATCTCATCAATCTTGTATAGGTATTGAAATGTCATCCCGAACTGCATAAAGGTGTTCAATTATCTCTGTGAGTTTAATATATACATATAAAATTGAAAACTGTAAAATTCTTAAATCTTTTTCAGAATTTTTAAACAATGTAAGAAAAGTATGAAAGTGAATAAACCTTTAGAAAAATCTTGAGCTGTTGATGGTATGTTGGAGAAAAGAGAAGATGCCACAGGCACAGGCATTGCTTCCATTTGAGAAGCTTAACTCCAACCACCTTCTTCCAGCTACTTCCTGTAATCTCTGTTCTCAGCATGAAGTCAATTTTTACTATGGAGGCATTGATGCCAGGTCCAGCTGCTGCAGGAGCATGCTTTCACACTTCCATGCAATTATCCTTTTAACTCACGCAGCGAAATATTTTCAGTTATTGCTACCATTGTGTGTCTTCTTTTTAGATATTAACTGGACTCATGTAATATAGATGAAGTAGTGGCTAACATTCGAAGCAAAATTCTTTCTTATTATAGAAATCTGTTTCCTTAGTGTGATCTCCCATAAATAGATATCAATAATAACAATGGGGATCAGGTTTGGGGAGGTATTATACAACCCTATGTGTTATTCAAGTGTCAGTTATGGGACACACTATTGCTTGGTGTAAGTGTTAATCTGTGGGGGCTTTTGTCTCCTTCCATTATCTTGCCCATTGTCATGAAGCAATTTTAAAAGTCTCTTTAGAGTCAGCCATGTGGTGTTGTCTTGTAATCCCAGCAGGTCTACCAGCTGAGGTAGGAGGATCACAAGTTCAAAGCCAGCCTCAGCTATTTAGCTAGCTGTAAGAAACTGGCATGACCCTGTCTCAAAAGATAAAGTAACAAGGGCTGAGAATGTGGCTCAGTGGTTAAGTGCCTCTCGGTTCAATCCCTGGTACCAAAAATAAATTACAAAAATAAAAATCTCTTTATCAATTCCAAGATCTGTCTTTGAGGAGTCCTAACCCAACCATAACATGAAATCCACACTGATTCTCACATCCTGCACACACTTCATATCCCCTGAACTTGGTGTCTTCTCTGTCTTCCTCCTTTTGGGCATCAGTTTCAGTCCTTTCTCATTTTGATGTGTCATTCCTCTCTTCCTTCTTCCCTCCTCTACATACTTTACCACTTCAATTCCAATCTTCCCATCTGCTTTCTTTTTCATGTTCTCACTCTTCATTTTTCACATTTCAGGACACAAGAAGCACTATAAAGAAGATATGTCAGTTCCTGGGGAAAAAGTTACAACCAGAAGAACTGGATTCAGTGCTCAAGAACAGTTCTTTCCAAGCCATGAAACAAAACAAGATGTCTAATCTTGAAATAATGCCTAACAATTTTTCTCTTGGTGTCTTGATTACACGGAAAGGTAAAAGGAAATTCTCTGGTTTCAAAATGTATGACAATACAGCAAGGGCACTCTTTTGTTTACAACAGGACACTAAGAGTAAAGATGCTTGAATTCATCAACTTTAATCATTTATCATCCAAATAGCATCTTGTGTGCACTGTTGGAAAACTGTTTTCATGGTACTGATATGGATTGCAGGTACCTGGAGAAAGTTGATTCAGCCTTGGAGAGGAGGATGGGTTGTAGAGATGGTCAAATGCAGGGTTCTCCACTGGTGACTTAGCATTGTGAACTGCCCTCTAAAAAGAAATATACAAAGAAATAACTCAATTGGAGAAAGGAGAGTGGGGTAATTTGCTATGAGATTTTGTAAGGCCTTCTTCCTGGGATGAAAGATTAATTATATCTGAACCCTTGTGTTCAAATCTAGATCTATCAATAATGTTTACTGCAATGACAACCCATTTTTCCAAAATTCTTTCTGTTCAAATATACCTGGCATTATAAACCCTGTAAGAAATATACTAAATGCTTCAACAAACATTCAAGAGGTCACGCTTGTTGCCACATGGTAAGCCTGAATCACAGAGCATTAAAACAGAGGATTGTGCTGTGGGTTGTAGCATAGTGGTAGAGTACATGCCAAGCGTGTGTGAGATCTTTGGTTCAATCCCTGGTATAACAAAAACAGAAGGATGGAAAGGAAGGAAGGAAGGAAGGAAGAGAAAATTGTTCTTGAGCCTGGAAACCTAATGCAATTTCCTGGCTAGATTTTCTATTGTGTCAGATGAACTCTTTCTGATTTATCTCATTTGGAGTAGGAATATTGATCCCATACCTTTCCCACCATTGTATTTAGGAAGGAGATTAATTGTGTGATTTCATATGTTTGCAGTGGGAGAGGACATTTGCCTCAGATGAATTATATGTCGAGTCATCCCCATTTCTGAGCAAAGGGATATTCATACGTGATGTGGGACCCAGATTCAGTGCTATAATGGAAAACTATTTGGGAGCTTTTGAGAAGGGTCCCTGAAAGAAGAACATGGATGTGGGGGCATAGAAAATGGAACACACTGCTTCAGATATTGAAATCCAAACTTCCATTCTGTCAGAATGTATCAAATTTAAATGTGAGGTTTTTAAACAGTTAATTAAGTCAAAATGAAGTTTATAGGATAGGACCTAATCCAATGTGAGTGGTGTCCTTAGCATCTAGGGCATGCAGAGAGAAGACCACCAATGATGCCCAAATACACACCAAGAGAGAGGCCCTCAGAAGGCGTCTGATTTCAGTTTGGACTTCCAGTCTCCAGACTGAGAGGAAATAGGTCTTTCTAAACTATTATGAAAGGGCACAACGATATAAGGAATTGTCTGTTCTTAGGTTTCCTTTTATGTGGAGATTTAAAAAATTATATTTTTATACAAGGCTTTATGGAATAATTAAAAGAACAAAAGATTATTGTGTAGAAGATAAAAACACTGGAAAATAAGAACCAAGGTTTTTGGCAGAGACAGAAAGAACTGGGTATGGAGTTTGGTTCATAATTCCATGAGACTAGACATTATTTCCAGTTGCCTACCGTGATTTCTATAGAAGGTGATAATACTGGAATTTCAGTCTCCTCCTTGTTCATAGGAGCTCTAATATTGCCTACACTATCAAAAACTAAGTAAAATAATGATAGTGATAGTTATAAATTGTCAGGTGATTTTTATTGCTACCCTATTGATCTGACTTTATAAGTAGCTTCTAAGAGAATCATAGCAACCATTACCTCGGTTATCACATTTTCTGCATCATATTTTGTGCAGTACTTTTGCTCAGTGTCAGAGCACTTGCCTAGCATGTGTGTGGTTCTGATTTATCTGTTGCACCAACGAATAAATCAATTTATTTAAAAAGCCAGGTCTCCAGTGCTACAGATTGATTTATAATGACCAAGCTTTACTACTTTCAGGATGCTAGAACACAGGAGGCTAAGAATGGACAGATGGCATAAATATTATTTTAAAAGATGAAAAGGAATGTCCTACCTCTGAATTCTCATTAGATCAATGCCCTTTTTTCATCTGGAAGGTACATGTGGATCCACATTAAATTTTAAAATTGTGTTAATTATAGTTGGATAATTAATGATGTAAACCAAAATGCAGTGAAAAACTCCATGAAACACTGATTGGTCTTAGTCAAGGGTTATTCTGTGGGCCTGCTTTTATGATCTTGGGGACATTTTTCTTCTCAGAATACAATAAATTACCTTTACCTTTTATTCCTCCCTATGGATTTTATATACCAACTGTACTTAGGAGAAGCCTGGCTATGGAATTCACCCACCTAGTGGAGATGTATCTAGTTTTAACATAAAAGCAATAATAGTTGGGTTAGTCAGCTTTATATCACTGTGACAAATTAGTTTAGATTAAACAACTTATGAGGAAAAAAGGCTTATTTTAGCTTGTGGCTCTTATGATAGTCAGGTATGGAGGGGGAAGAAAGGGCAAGGTGCCAATATCCCTTTCAAGGTCATAGCCCCAAATACCTAACTCCTTTTCCTAGGCTTCACCTCCTAAAGTTTTCACCAGGGCTCATGGCACCACAGGCTGACAACCTAACTTTTAGTGTATGAACTTTGAGGGGCACTTCCAAACCTAGAACAATAGGGTTTTCCCCCAATTAGTTAAGGTTATTATCCTTGATTCCTTTTGCTCTTGAGTATAATGGGTGGCACAGAAGAGCTGTTCTGTATTTAATCAACAGAAAGAAGAATTAATAAAAATCAGTATATTTAGTTTTTAATTTAGTTCAAACTGTAATAATCAATATGTTCTGTGATACCTCACAAACCCAGTTATAACATATTTGAATGTCTTGTGTGTCAGAAAATAAAATCAGTGAAGCTGTTACCACTCTAACAGTAAACACCATAAACATGCCTCTAAGATCAATTTGCTTTATTCAAAACTTGATTTTAGTCATATGTTAGGAGACTACTTAGAGTCAATAGAAAAACTAAACTAGAGAAGAATTCGACCACTCCCAGACACTGCTAATATTAGCACGTCACAGAAAATTTTGAAAATGCCTTCATAACCAATGTGTATGGGCTGAATTGCCTTCCTTCAAAAAGTCATATGCTGAATCCAAGTACATAGTACATCAGAATGCAACTGTATTTAGAGACAGGGACTTTCCAGAGGCAATTGGGTCAAAATAAGCCATTAGGTTGGGCTGTAATCCACTATGATTGGTGGCCTCACAAGAGGAAATTCAGATAGAGACAAAAAGGAAGATTAGAACAGATCCTTCCCCACAAATCCTCAGAAAGAACCAACCCTTCTGACAGCCTGATCTCAGACTTTCAGACTGTGAGAAAGTCCATTTCTACAGTTGAAGCCACCCTGTCTGTGACACCTTGGGATAGCAGCCCTCGCAAGTAACATAGGAATTTCAGGAAATTTTTTAAAATCAAGAAATATGGAGAAAACTAAAACAAAATTACATCTCTAATATATGCACAATTTTTCAATGGGAGGATCAAATTTTAGGTACTATTATAAAAATATTGAATTCTCTCTTCTGGACCAATTTTGTTTTTTTTTTTGGAGAGGGCAATCATATCTGTTTACCGAGATTTTGGTAGACTAATAAAACTTTCTCAATTATGAGCAGTCAGGCATATTTTATATGATACAAGAGTAGAAGAAATAAAAATTAAAAAAATAATGAAGTAAATGGTGAAGAAGTAAGAATGAATTTCATGTCAATTACATATTGGATATTCTGTTTATATTCTTATGTGTGTATTTAATTGCATAAATATATATTAATTTAGATATTATTATATATTTTATTAAATTGATTGGCCAACTATGTGAAAATTAATTTATATGGTACATAAAATAGTACTTCTATGACTTCTGCGAGTATATTTAACTTACATTCCACATCCACCACTTTCTCACTGTGTAACCTCTTCAGGGTTTTTTTTAATCCTTATTTGTAAAATGTGGTATTATGCTAGTATATTGCTTATTCTTTATTAATCCTTTCACTAATTATTTATTGAGTATAAGTTACATCACTCTTTGAAACACCAAGACTTAGGCAACTAAAAAATGTTGACTTCCTAATAGATTAGAAATACATACCATATGTACATACAAAAATGGAATATGTAGATTATATCATGGTTGATCATTGCTATGAAGTGAACAGGGATTCAGATGCATGATTTTGAACTGGGTTATGATAGAGAACTTCACTGAGTAGAATACACTGGAGTAAACACTTGAATGAGGTAAATGGACAAGACATGAATGTATCTGCTAGAACAGGACCCCAGGGGAAGGAACATGGAATTTAGATAAGCTGAGGAGTGGGGGAGCCTGGCATATCAGAAACTGAATCAAAAGACCCAGTGTAATGGAACAGACAGAGCAAATGGGTAGACACAGGGGCTGGGGTCAGAAACAACAAGGGACCCTATTATCTAGAGCCACAAAGAGCACCAAGGAACCTAGATGAAAGAACCAGAGGTCCTGGGAGACTCTGAGCCAGAAGTGGCTGGAGCCTCTGGATCTCAACAAGGTGTCAACATGGCTGCCATGTGAGAATAACTTCTAACAGAGAGCAATCAAACACACACACACACACACACACACACACACACACACACACACACACAGTTATCATCTACTACGATCACTCAGGTCAGAAATTCTGTTAGCTGGGGCCAAAGTGGTAGAAAAGGAAGTGGTCAGAATTAGCTATATTCTAAATGTTCTGATTTTATACCCAACATCATTGCTGATGGATTCTGTACAGGATAATTTGGGGGAGATGGGGAGTCAGGAAATAATTTCCAGTCAGGTAGAAATGTAAATGAATATGCTGGCCTGGTGGTAAAATGGCTCAACAAAGACCCCATGGTAATTCTGCTATCTTAGCTGCAATGTCCATATCGGTGTGATGGAAGAGATCCAGCAAGGAGGAAATCTCTGGTCCCAAAACCTATCACTAGATCTATTCTGTCTTCACTTCATGTCTTCCAGGCATCTCTGGGGACTGGAAGAATCACTTCACAGTAGCACAAGCTGAAGCATTTCATAAAGGATTCCAAGAGAAGATGGCTGGTTTTCCCAAAGGCCTGTTCTCATGGGAATAATGTCCAAAAAACTTCTGGAGCATATGCTGATGTACAGGACTGGGGAGTTCTTAGCTTAAAATCTGTTTTGTCATTCTGCAGACTGGAATTATCACGTCTTTGCTTTTCTGACCACTTGCTTCTTAAAATTTTATCACGTCTTTGCTTCTCTGACCATTTGCTTCTTAAAATTTACCAGGATTTCCCTATTCACTTCATCCCATCCTAACTTTTAAAAAACCTTTGTGACATTTTAAATGCATATAATATAAATATTATCCATAACTATGTCTAATTTTTAGAATAAAAATCAAATGCAGAAATGGTTAAGTTTCCTTTTCCAGAAATTATAATAATCAGGAGGAGTATAATTTCCAATTTAGTTTTCATTCCCTGTGTTATTTTCAATTTTCAATATAAATAATATGTGGTATGTAGAGAACTTGTATAAATGGTACATGGTACAATACATTCATAAACTCACATTTATACTTGGCATTTAAATCTGGTTTTATCAGAGCTGATGTATGTATAGTAGTTCAGAATTGAGTTGAGATTTAGGACATAATTCAGTTCCCTATTTCCCTGTAAATAATGCTGGTTTTCTCCCTCATGGATATTACCATATTAAAAGCACTATTATGGCAAGCATGATAAAACAAAAGTAAGAGATTTCCTAGTATATACCTCTAGAACTTCAATTGACAGTTCACTTATTGGCCTTTTGTAGGTATTACCCAATGTTTCTCCAATAATTTCATAATGATATAGTGGGATTCTTACAGAGAAATATGGGACATCAAGGTCTTTATCCAGGAAGCAGCAATTATTTGTGCTGGCCCTGGCCCTTTGAATTAATATCCAAAGTTTGAGTCTGAAATGCCATGTGGTGGTGGTGCATACACTCTCTGCCCCTCCTCTCACATGCTAATTCTTTTGTCTCCCCTCTATGGCAACGGTGATGGTAATATACATTCTGATTGGATGTTTTGGGGAATGTGCTACAGAACTTCAGCAGAGTTTGGATATGTGTATATATTTTTTACAGTCATGCAGCTAAGTTATATAGTGTTAGTCTCCCACTACCTTGCTGTAGATAACAACACTTACAGGACGATATGAGGATAATAATTGATTTGGATTCTTTTAAGGATATTGGAGACCATTTTCATAAAAGCCCTGCCTGTTAACCTGGGCCTGTACATATCCAATGGGCAACTGAGTACAGAATTGAAAAGCTTGCCTGCTCTGCCTCCTATTGCACCTCTCCCCATTGCTACTTAAACTTTGGGTCAAATTTCTGTTCAACTCAGTGTGTAAACATATTGATCATGTCTCAAGTGGCTCTCTGGAACTAGAATATCAGATTAATATGACCTAAACTTACCTTATTTATCTCTTTCCATGAAGGCTGAATACAACAAGGTAAGAGTAACTAAGACAATGTCCCATTCCAGGCCATGGGAGAGGCACCTAGAAGTATCCATTTCCCACCTCGCTCCTTCTTTCCCTCCCTATGTGGCCCTTTAATGCACTAGGATTCCCTACCATGGATTTTTTGGTGATAGACTCCTATCTTCATGGCTTGTTAGCCTTCCAGATAAATCTTTTTCCTTTCCACAAGTATATCTCAAAATCTTGGTCTTTCTAGTGGGAAGTAAATAAAGTTGGTTCAGTGCCAGTTCTGTTGTGAATGAGTGATGACTTTTCCTCCTTAAGAACTTGCTATTGGGGCTGGAGCGGTGGCTCTGGTGGTTATGGTGCTTGCCTTGCATACAAGAGTCCACGGGTTTGAACCCTAGCAGCACATACACATAGAAGTATTGGAGTAATGAGGGCCACATGAAAAACTAAACAAAAAATTGATTCTCTTTTTCTCTCTCTGTCTTCTCTCTCATACAGTCCCTCTCTCTATAGAAAAAAAGGACAACTCTTCCACTGGGGGCTGGAGCAGGGGCTCGGTGGTTACAGCACTTGCCTGGCATGCACGAGAACGTGGGTTCATACCCCAGCACCACATACACAACTCCATATCAGAGCAACAAAATCCTCATGAAATACTAAATAAAATTGATTCTCTCTTTCTCTCTCTCACCTTCTCACTGTCTTTCTCTCTTAAAAAAAAAAAAAGAACTTTCTCTTGTTCTTACTTTTTCACCTGAGAGCCTGTGGTTTTGTCTTGTACCTGTGCCTAAAGCAAAGAATGACTCGTGATTTCCAAGTATTATCACATCCTTACTCACATTGACATTCTAGCCTCTCTCATATTCCCCTTCTCCCCATTTACACTCAGTCTCCTTTTCTTTCTTTTTCCCTCTTTCCAGCTTTACTTATCCCCAACCTGAACACTTTGCACCTTGGTGATGAGAAAACCAATAATCATTACTACTCATTATCCAGTTTCTGAACCATTCAGCAGTGGGATATGATTCATAAACCTATGGAAAAGAAGTTAGAAACAAGAAAAAAAAGAGAAAAAGAGCCATAAATGAGGATGAAATTCAAAGGAGTGCCAGAACAAATACCACCATTACAATCATCAACATCAATAAAAATATAAACAGTGCTGTAGAAAGAAAAACAATGCTGAAAAGATAAAGACCATTGCAGAAAATTATTAAATACAGAAGATAGCCAAAGAAGATCAGAAATAATTGCAATTTCTAGGGAAGTATTCAGTATTTTTAATGAAAAAATATTCATAAAATAAGATTCTTAGATTCTGGTCCCTTCTGGCAGGCACAAGCACAGCCCCAATGAGGACCACACCGCCCAGAACTACCCTGCCCACATGCCTGTTTGTCTAAGGCTTTGTACAGGTTTGGCAGGTGTCTAGAAGAACCCCAAAGAGGAAGCCACCTCAGCCCAGACCCACCATGCCCATTTGCTCTGTGGGCCCAGGATTCCAATCCTGGGCTGGCAGGTGCTCAAGTCAGCCCCAAAGAAGACTCACCTCCACCCAGAGCTGCCCTGCCCACCTTCCATGTGGGCCTAGGACTTCAGTTACAGCCAAAAGATACACAGGTTATCCTAAGGAGCGCCCCTTTGCCTGGATCTGCCCCACTGATAACAGGCCCAGGACTCTCATCCCAGGCTGTCAGGCACCCACAACACCCTGAAGAGGAACCCTGCATGGAGCTACCCAGCTACAGCACATACCCACCAGGTTCAAATATATTGGGCCTCTGCCTTCCACCAAGGATCTCAGGTCCCATTGTGGCACAAAGGCAGACCTGTTACAGCCCACCTTGCCCCTACAAGGTTTCAGGACACACTAATGCACCCCTGCCACTATACTTCAACATTCAATGGGCTGCCCCATACACCCAAAAGGTTACAGATCCACTCGCTACAGTCTGAATCCAAAAGATGCAGCAAAACAAAACTCCAGGCAGAAGCAGCTTTTGGGAAGAAGGTGGTTATTGGAGGGGTAGTGTCTGACCCTACCCTTGGACCTACAAGGAGAAGGACCTGATGACCTGCCTTGCTTCAGCACAGGAACCTCAATTCAAAGATCCAGAAGAAGCTCTTCAAAAATGAGTGAACAAACTAAAAACAGGTTCACTTCCCACCCACAAATCCCCAACCAAGGAGCCCACAGACTGGGAGTAGGATCAAAACCTAGAAAAACTTATCATTGTTCTGATTACTAAAAGGACCAATGAACTAAAAGAAAATTTAATGCAGGGACTATGTGAGAAATTTAATAATAAATTAACTTTCATAGAAAACAGAACCTCAGCTCTGGAAGAAAGAACACCTGACACTGAAGATAGGCTGAGTAAACTTCAGCTCACAGATGACAAAAAAGAAAAAAACACTCACAAAGCATGAGCAGAATTCACAAAATGTGTGGGACGAAAACAGAAGAAACAATCTAAGAATAATTAGGATACAAAAATAATTCAAAACACAAACAAATGGCATAAAGAATATTCTCAATGAAATAGTTAAAGAAAAATTTTACCTTATTAAAATAATGAGATATGCTCATCCAGAAAGTTTCTAGGACACCCAATAGGCCTAATCTAATGAGAGGCTCACCAAGACATATCATATTTAAAACAGATAACAGAGAAGTCACAGAAAGAATACTAAAAGCTGTAAAAGCAACACACCAAATCACATTCAGAAGCAAACCAATAAGGATCACCTCTCACTTTTCAACTCAGACCCAAGAAGCAAAAAGATCCCTGAAGGAGATCTTTCAATGTCTGAATGACCACAACATGCAGCTGAGAATACTGTACCCAGAAAAACTCAGCTTTAAATTCAATGGGGAAATAAGAACACTTCACAATAATATCAAACTTGCATCATTCATGAACAGAAAACCAGCATTAGAAAGAAATCTCAAAAATAAACTCTAAATAGAAGAACAAGCAAACACTACTCAAAACCCACAGAGGAAATTCAATAAAACTACACAACATCAACAAGACAAAAAGACAAATAAGACAGCATAGAACTCACTAATAAAACACTACCCTCACACGGAATGGGAATGCTCTCAATACATCTATCAAAAGACAAAACTTAGCATGAGGGACACCTCCGAGGACAGAGACCAATCATTGCACAAACCTGCCATGTCCAGATATATTGGGCCTGTCACTGCCACCAAGGATCCCAGGTTCCAGTGCAGTGCATAGGCTGGTCACAACATTCCAGACTGCTTTGCATCTCTGGGACTGCAAGACCTAGCAATACACCCTTACCACATAGCTTCAACAACTAAGGGAGCTACCCACGAACCCCACAAGGATCCAAATCTGAGTCCTAGAACCTAGATCCAAAAGATGCAATGAATCAAGCTTCCAAGAAGAAGCAGCTTTCTGGAAGAGGGCAGTCATCAGAGAGGCACGACCCTTTGACTTGCAAGGAACAAGCACCCAAAGACTTGACTTGCTACCACACAGGCAACTCCCATTCAGAAATCCAGAAGCAGCTTTTCAAACATGAGGAATAAGATCAGAAAAGGGTTGCCTCAAACCCACAACTCCCCTACCAAGGAGCCCACGGAAAGAGAGTGTGATGAATTCATAGAACAAATTCTCAATGATATGATTACTAAAAGGAACAGTGAACTAAAAGAAGATTTAAGGAAAGAACTAAGCGAGAAAGCTTGAGAGATAGAAAGCTCTAGTATCAAAGAAATAGACATACTGAAAAAGGAGAAAAAGAGCTGAAAACTGTAGTCAATCACCGCTGGGGAATTATGGAAGAAATTAATCATAAATTAACTTCTATAGAAAACCGAACTTCAGCTCTTGAAGAAAGAACTTCTGACAATCAGGATAGGCTGAGTAAGCTTGACCACATGGATGGCAACAAAGAAAAAGAACTCATGGAACATAAGCAGAACTTTCAAATTTTCTGGAATGAAATCAGAAGAGACAGACTAAGAGTGATCGAGATACAGAAAGAAAGCAAGCATTCTATATGAAATCATAAAAGAAAAATTTTACCACATTTAAATGAAGTCAGAAATGCTCATACAGGAAGAATACAAGACTCCCAATAAACCTAATCAAATGAAAAGCTCACCAAGACACATCATATTTAAAATGTACAACAGGGAAATCAAGGAAAGAATTTTGAAAACTGTGAGAGAAACACCACATCATATCCAGAAGCAAACAAATAGGGATCGCTGCTGACTTTTCAGCTCAGACTCTAGAAGCAAGAAGATCCTGGAAGGAGATCTTTCAATGTATGAATGACCACAACCTGCAGCAGAAAATTCTATACCCACTGAACTCAGCTTCAAATTCAATGGGGGAAATAAGAACATTTCACAGTAAGATCCACCTGGAAGTATTCAGGAAGAGAAAAACCAGCATTACAAAGAATCCTCAAAGATAAACTCGAGATACAAGAACATGCAAACAAACCTCAAAACCCACAAATAGAGGAAATGCAATAAAGCTGCAATAACCAACCAAGACAACACAGAACTTATTAATAAAACAGAATGTCCATGAACCACAACCACACAGCCATCCTAATGCTGAGTGTGAATGGTCTCTACACAACAATAAAAAAGACTGGATCAAAACACAAAATCCAACAATGTGCTCCTTATAAGACACCCATCTTACAGCCAATGATATTCACAGTTCAGGGTGAAAGGATGGAAGAAAAGAAAAACTACCAGGCATACAGCCAAAGAAAGCAAGCTGGTGCTGCAATACTTATACCTGACAAAGTAAATTTCTAACAAGCTAATCAGATAAAGAAGGACACTACATCCTAGTAAAGGAGCAATGCAATAGGAATATATAACCACAGTAAATACATACTCTCCAAACACCAGCATTCCAAGTTATATGGATAAATTACTCCATAACATAAAACCTCTTGTGGACCTCAATAAGATAATACTATGAGGATTCAACCCTCCTCTATGATCAAAAGAAAGAATGACAAAAGCAAAAATAGAAAGAACAAAACAAAACAACACACACACCCCCAAAACAAGGAGATTCCGTCATGAACAACTTCATAAATTAAATGGACTTAATAGGCATTTATAGAATATTCCACCTCAAGTGGGTGGAGTATACCTTCTTATCAGCAGCTCATGGATCCTTCTCCAAAATAGATCACATTCTAATTCACAAAGGAAATCTTTCCAAATATAAAAAGTAAATATTATTTCATCCATCCTATCAGACCATGATGCCATGATCCTAGCAATTAAAAGCAAAAATCAAAACAGAAAACACACATATTCTTTGAGATCGAATTATACCCTATTGAGTGGAAAAATAGATCCAAGACAACATGAGAGCAGAAATCAAGAAATTCTTGGAAGTGAATGAGAATGAAGACACAATGTATCAAACCTCTAGGACATCATGAAAGCTCTCTTAAGGGGAAAATTTATAGCACTGAGTGCCTTTATTAAAAATCAGGAAAAATCTTGAATAAATAAGCTTATGCTCCCTCAAAAGGGCTTCATTCCAGGGTTGCAAGGCTGGTTCAACATACGCAAATCAGTAAATGTATGCGTCACTTACAGAATTAAGGACAAAACCATATGATCATCTCAGATGATGCACAAAAGGCCTTTGATAAAATCTAGCACCTGTTTATGCTCAAAACTGTAGAGAAGATAGGGATCCAAAGAGTGTATCTCAACTACATAAAGGCCATTTAAGAAAAACCCACAGCTAGTACAATACTACGTGATGAAAAGCTGAAACCTTTTGCACTGAACTCAGGAGCAAGGCAAGGTTGCCCATTTTCACCATTCTTACTGAATATGGTCCGTGAGACCCCAGCTGGAGCAATAAGGCAAGAGAGGGAAATCAAAGGGATAGGAATAAGCAGAGACAAAGTCAAACTTTCCCTTTTTGCTGACAACAAGATCCTTATCTGGAAGATCAAAAACACTCCATCAAAAAGGGATTCAAGATGGCGATCTGAAGAGAGATGGCTTCCCCAGCGGCTCTGAGACTGGACAGAAAATCCCCAGTCCATTTCCAATATTATGAGGTGCGTTTGGGGGATTAGCATCTTGAAACCACAGTTCTAATTTTCTCAGTGCTTTGAGGAGCAGAGACTTGGGAGAAACGAGTGGATTTTTTTTTCTTCTCCTAGGCTGGGAAGTGGTGCGTGGTACCAGCGACACTATACTTATATCCAACAAAGTAAATTTCAAACATAAGTCAATCAGAAGAGATAAAGAAGGCCACTACTTAGTACTAAAAGGAACCCTACAATAGGAAGAAATAACCATAGTTAACATTTACTCTCCAAACAACAGTGCACCCAACTATGTGAATAAATTACTTCATGACATCAAACCACTGTGGACCTCAACACAATAATACTGGGAGACTTCAACAGTCTGCTGTCACCATTAGACAGATCATCAAAACAAAAAAATCAATAAAGAAATCATCAGCCTAAATAACTCCATGAATCAAATGGACTTAATAGACATATATAGAATTTTCCATCCCAAGTTAGCACATTATACCTTCTCAGCAGCACAAGGATCCTTTTCCAAAATAGATCATATTCTGGTTCATAAAGATAATCTCAGCAAATATAAAAAGTAGGTATTATTCCGTGTATCCTCTTAGCACAATGCCTTGACCCTAGCAATCAACTGTAAAAATCATAACAGAAAACACACATATTCATGGAGATTGAATAATACTCTATTAAATGAAGAATGGATCCAAGAAGACGTGGAGAAGAAATGCAAAAATTCTTGGAAGAGAATGAGAATGAAGACACAATATATTGAAACCTCTGGGACAGCATGAAAGCTTTCCTAAGGGGAAAATTTATAGCACTGAGTGCCCACATTAAAAATGAAGATCACACGTCCTCTGCGGTGCTGCATCCCTGAAACCTGGATGCTGGCATCAGGGTGTCTTCTCTACTCTTCACTACTCCATCTTTCTCTTCCTTGGCTGTCACCCCAGGGAGCCATGGTGGGAAGAGCTGTGGCTCCCACCCCTAGGCAGCATCCATCAGGGCCTGAAGAGCCACTCCCATCTGATGCCCACTGACTTGGCTTCCTCTCGACCACACGCAGCCAGCCGCCCCCAGACCTCAGTCACCCAGGCTGGAGCACACATTCTGGTAGATGTCTGCCACCTTGGGGTTGTCACTAATGACACCAGTTGCCCACAGCAGGCCTGGTGTCCCCAAAGGAGAGAGCCCTGGCAGGCCCCGGCCACAGCAGCATCCTGATGTGGAAGACAGAACGCATGGTTCCCACAGCCAGTGCATACACCTTTCTCCCCCACGCCTGCCAGGTGCCATTGGACTGCCCATGAATGCCTAGCCAAGACACTTCCAGCCAGGACAGGTGGCAGCATGGCTGTCTAGGAGCACAGATTCTCCTGGGTGCCCCTTGCTCAGTCCCTGCCCTCCCAGATGTCCCTCTGCTTGGGGTCATGTGCACGTTGGAAAGGGTTCACATAGAGCTTGAAGTACAATTCTTTTTTTTTTTCATGTAAATTTAATATTTATTAGATGGAAAAACCCAAGATTTTCTATACATATTACATAGCCGATAATTACAGACAGATAGTTGTTATCCAGGAATCAATTTCATAAACCTCTTTTAGATAGTTTAAATGTTTAATACAATGCCAAAAAAATATAAATAGAAAACTCAGCACATATATCACATTTCACCAATCCACAGAGCATTGATTTGATGTTCTACATGTTTTTTAATCTAAAAATAAATAGTTGAGCATAAAATGATTACACTTAGCTGATAATAAGTGACCTCTGCCTTGAAGTACAATTCTGTCCTTTGCATCTGCATGTGTGACATGAGTGAGGGTCACCCAGATCTCCTCAGCCCAAGACCATGGTCCTGTCTTCTGTTTGCAAACCTCAGTAGTGTTTCTTCCACAAAGTAGCGCGCCCATGAGGGTCTGGTCAGGTGGTGGCAGTGGCAGGGGGCAGCCTGGTCAGTGTTACTGTCTCAGTATGGCTGATGCTGGTGGTCAGCAGGTGCTGGGGCATCAGGGAGCCGGGTCAGCAGGGACCAGCGAGGCAAAGCCAGTAGCCCATCCCAGAGGCCCAGAAGCAGGCCAGGGGCATGCCCTGGAGTCCGCTGCCCAGCAGACAGGCCCCGCAGTGACTCCCTTGTGGCTGGTCCTTGTGTGTCTGGAGGGGCCCACATACCCTGCAGGGTCTGGGTCTCACCTCCCCTGCCGCACCTGTCAGTGTCTGTCTCACTAGCTCGTGTGAAAATATTAGAAGTCCAGGATTGCTGTGCCACTCCTGTCATCAGTGGTGACTGGTCTTAAAAGCTTAGTCCCCTTAGACACATAAGATAACCTTCAACAGCAACCTAAATGACTTAATTGGAGCAACACAAAAGCCGGCCTTGTTTCCAAGGATTCCCATTTCGAAATCTCTAGAGAACCTCCACGAGAGGGAAGTGTGGGAGTGAAGGAGACAGCTAGGCGTTTGTAGAACTGTCCGCTCCTGATGGCCCACCTCTCGTGTTCAGTTGTTACCCAGAAACAAAGACCAAAGAAGGGCACTCTCTCATTTGACTCCGTATTTTTAATCTGCCTGTTTTAAAATTGCCGTCTGTAGTGCGCCACTGTGAGGACCCATCTTGACAGTCCAAGTGATTGTGACCAGTGACCATGCCCATGTCCTCTGCTCTTCTAAAAATGGTGTGAGTTATTGCTCAGCAATAATCCTGTTGTCACGCGGAGTTAGCAACACGTCTGATTTCCCGATAGCATTATGTTTTCTAGTTTTGTTGACTGTGTGGTTTTATTTGGTATTTATTTGTGTTTTGAGGTCTTGCAATGCTTTTGTGTTTCTGATGCTAATAACTAAAGTTTGTAAGACTGTAGAATGTAAAACTTTGACATGCTAAACTGTCTTATTAGAGGAAAATAAATCTGATTAAGAAAAAAAATGAAGAGAGATTCCAAATAAACAAGCTTATGCTCCATCTCAAAGCACTTCAAAAGGAAGAACAATCTAACCCCAAAGCCAGAAGAAGACAGGAAATAATCAAGATCAGAGATGAAATTAATGAAATTGAGAACAAAAAACAATAAAAAGAATTGATGAAACAAAGAGCTGGTACTTTGAAAAATAAACAAGATAGATAGACCCCTAGTGAATCTAACTAAAAGAAGGAGAGAAATGAAGCAAATCAATAAAATCTCCAATGAAAAGGGAGTGATCACCACTGACCCCACAGAAATCCAACAAATTATAAGATCATATTTTGAAAACCTGTACTCCTCCAAACTTGATAATTTGGAAAAAATGAATAAATTTATTGACACATACAACATTCCTAAATTGACACAAGCCAATCACAGGCACTGAAATCCATACCGCAATTAAAAGTCTACCAAAGAAGAAAAGCCCAAGACCTGATGGCTTCCCCGCTGATTTTTACCACACTTTTGAGGAGGAACAAACACCTCTCCTTATTAAGTAATTTCAAGAAATTGAAAAGGAGGGAATTCTCCCATCCACTTTTTATGAAGCAACCATAACTCTAACCAAAACCCAACGAGGATACATCAAAAAAAGAAAACTACAGACCAATATCCCTGATGAACTTGGATGCAAAAATCCTTAATAAAGTACTAGCAAACCATATTCAAAAACTTATCAGGAAGATAATCCATCATGATCAAGTGGGCTTCATCCCAGGTATGCAGGGCTGGTTCAACATGCCCAAAGCAATTAACCACTTAGAGAGAAGTAATTCCCCACTTAGATAGAATCAAGGACAAAAATCGAATGATCATCTCAATGGATGCACAAAAGGCCTTTGATAAAATCCAGCACACTTTCATGCTCAAAACTCTAGAGAAGACTGGATCAAAGGATCATTTCTGACCTTTGTAAAGGCTATATATGCTAAACCCTCAGCTAGTATAATACTAAATGGAGAAAAGCTGAAAGCATTTCCACTAAAATTGAGAACAAGACAAAACTATTTGCTTTCACCACTTTTATTCAGTATTGTGCTTGAGACTCTAGCTGGAGCAATTAGGCAAGAGAAAGAAACCAAAGGGATAAAAATAGGAAGAGAGGATGTCAAATTCTCCCTTTTTGCTGATGACATGATCCTGTATCTGGAGGATCCAAAAAACTCCATTGGTAAACTGCTTGAACTTATAAACAGATTTAGCAAAGTGGCATGATACAAGACCAACACCCATAAATCAATAGCTTTCCTATACCCTAATAATAATAGGACTAATGAATAAATCAGGAAATCAGTCCCATTCACAATATATTGAAAAAGAATAAAATACTTGGGAATTAACCTTACAAGGGATAACAAAGATTGCTACAATGAAAATTATTGGTCATTGAAGAATGAAATCCAAGATGACCTGAGAAATGGAAAGACATTCCAAGCTCTTGTTTAGGCAGAATTAATATAATAAAAATGGTCATTCTACCAAAAGCTTTATATAGATTCAATGCAATCCCTACTAAGATACCTATGTTGTTCTTTACAGACATAGAAAAAGCAATTCTCAAATTAATTTGGAACAATAAGAAACTTAGAATGGCCAAAACATTACTAAGCAAGAAAGATGAAACAGGTGGTTTTGCCACACCAGATCTAAAACTATACTACAGAGCTGTAGTAACAAAGAAAGGATGGTCTTGGTATCAAGATAGGAAAGAAGACCAATGGAGTAGAATAGAAGACCCTGAAACAAACCCTTAAATCTTTAAATACCTGATTTTTGACAAAGTGGGACAAAATATTACATGGAGGAGAGACAGCCTTTTCAAAAAATGGTGCTGGACAAACTGGACAGCCACTTGCAGAAAGTTGAAATTAGACCCATATCTTTCTCCTTGCATGAGAATCAAATCAAAATGGATCAAGGAGCTAGGAATTAAACCTTGCAACTGATGGAAGACAAATTAGGTCCAACACTTCAGGATTTGGGAGTAGGCAAAGACTTTCTCAACATGTCTCCTAAAGTGAAGGAAGTAAAGTCAAAAATCAGTGATTGGGATGCCATAAAACTAAAAAGCTTTTGCACCGCCAAGGAAATAATCAAAATAGTCAAGAGGTTTCCTACAGAATTGGAGAGAATCATGGGCTATGATTCCTCTGACAGGGGTCTCATATCCAGAATCTACAAAATCCTCAAAAATCTCAACTACAAAAACACAAACAACCCAATCAATAAATGGGCCAAAAGAGCTAAATAGAAACTTCTTAATGGAGGACATTGTTCAAGCCAATGAATACATGAGAAAATGCTCTAAATCACGAGTAATCAAGGAAATGCAAATGAAAACTACATTAAGATATCACCTCACGCCAGTCAGATTGGCAAAAATGAAGAAAATAAAGAATAATAGATGCTGGAGGGGCTGTGGAGAGATATGCACACTAACACACTGTTGGTGGAACTGCAGACTGGTACAGCCCCTCTGGAAAGCAGTGTGGAGAATCCTCAAACAACTAGGGGTGAGCCCATCATATGATCCTGCTATTCTTCTCCTGGGTATTTGTCCAGGGGATTTAGAATCAGCACACTATAGTGACACAGTGAAATCAATGTTCATAGCAGTTCAATTTATAATAGCTAAATTATGGAAACAACCCAGATGTCCCTCACTGGATGAATGGATCCAAAAACTGTGGTAGATATATACCACAGCGTTCTCCTCAGCAATTAGAAACAATGATATTGCATCCTTTGAAGGTAAATGGATGGCTATGGAAGAAATTATGCTGAGTGAAATCAGCATAACCCAGAGAACCAAGGGTTGAATGTGTTCACTCATCTGTGGAGGCTGGAGCTAGACCCTGGCCATTGAGGAAGAAGATCTAGTATCATGTTTTAAATCTGGATAATGTGTAATTTAATACAACCTAATAGATTTTTAGAGATGTTTTGGGAAGGGGAGGGAAGGGATAAGGGTGGGTAATCCGGGGGGGGGGGCTCTTGGTGGTAAATCTAAGTTTCAGAATATATATATATAATTTCATTAAAAGCTTGTGTGATTGTTCAGCAAATAAATTTCTGAATAAAAAATTAAAAAAAACTCCATCAGAAAACTGCTTGAGCTAATAAACAGATTTAGCAAATTGGCATACAAGATCAAGATCAACATTCATAAATTAATAGTTTTCCTATATGTGAACAATAATAAGGGAAAAAAAATAAGGAAACCAGTCCCATTCAAAATGTCCTAAAAAAAATAAAATAAAATACTTGAAAATTAATCTAACAAGGGAAGTAAAAGACCTCTGCAAGGAAAATTATACAGCATTGATAAAAGTAACTGAAGACCTGAGAAGATGAAAGATGTTCCATGTTCTTGGTTAGGCAGAACAAATATAGTTAAAATGGCCATTCTGACAGAAGCCCTGTACAGATTCAATGAAATCCCTATCAAGATACCAATATCATTCTTTACAGATGCAGAAAAATCATTGCTCAACTTCATTTTGAACAACAGGGAGCCCAAAATTGCCAAAACATTACAAAGCAAGAAAGATGAAACAGGTAGTTTTGCAATAGCAGATCTAATATTATACTATAGAGCCATAGTAACAAAAACAGCATGGTACTGGTATCAAAATAGGAATGAAGATCATTGGAATGGTATAGAAGACTCTGAGACAAACCCACAACATTTAAACACCTGATATTTGACAAAGGGTATCAAAATATAACGTGGAGGAAAGACAGCCTATTCAACAAATAGTGCTGTACAAACTGGACAGGCATTTGCAGGAACTTAATATTAGATCCTTATCTCTCAATTTGCAAAAAAAATCAAATCAAAATGGATCAAGGAACTTGGAGTTAAACCAGCTACCGTAAAACTTCTAGAAAAAAAAAATCAGGACCAACACTCCAGCATATGGGAGTAGCCAATGAGTTTCTCAACAAGACTCCCAAAGAGAACAAATTAAAGTCAAGAATCAATGAGTGGGGAAAATGATGATGTGGTATTGAGGCTTTTGTGTTAGGCCCCAGATCCCTTTCTCATAAACAGGGGTTCCCACAACTCCAGGAAGTAAGTACACCCTGAGCATCACTGGAACTCAGCCCTGGTCATCTGGAGACACCAAGAGAAGTACAGAAATGCACTAATTTGGGGGTCTGGCACCAGGCAAATTGAAAGGGCTCTTCAGCTCAGGTTGCAGACAGTGGCAGATTGGCTGCCTGAGCAGTGTCTTTCAGTGAGATGGGGGACCAACCGAGGAGCTAGGGTAAGACCCTTTCATACAGAAAACTTCAAATTCAAAGTACCCCGTCTGGTCTTATTCTGGGACAGTTACAGGACTGAAATAGCTCTCCAGCCTGTGCAGGGACATCAGCTGCAGTTCCCTGTACAGAGACACAGGCAGTAGCACTTGTGCAGGGATGCCAGGAGGCAGAGGTACCTGCAGCAGCAACTGGGTCTGTGGCCACAGCCATGCCTTTCAGTGACGAGGGAGTCAGAATGCTGAGCTACCAGGTGAAGAACTGTTATGAAGAAAACCTGAAACTCAAAGAAGCATCCCTCCAATCTTAATTTGCAGCAAATCCTCTGAATCAATATGAGTGCTTGATACCAATACCCTTCACCTCAGCAGCAGCCATTGGGCCTGTGTAGAATGAACAGAGGCCTAAGACTTCTTCCACGATGCCCTCAGGAGCCTACTGGGATCCAGCCAGATGAACTCTCCAGCTAAGTATAAGTCCTTTTCTGTCACCAAGAATATTATACTAAAAACAAAACGAAACAGAGAGAACTGAGGCAAGGGAAAGAAGGAACTTCCAATCTGCTTCCTGCTCCATCGCTAATCAGAGAAGCAGCAACCTGGGAATAGGTGTCCTGATTCAAAGTCCCAGGAAACCATCAGACATACTTCACCTGTGACCAGCAGAGGGAGATCTGCAATCTCAGGTTACCTGGCTTACCCAGAAACACAAGATTAATAATACTTTTTTTCTTTTTTTTCTTTGACTTTGAGTTTGCATTTGATTCCATGTTACTAGGATGTCACCATGTATGTATCTATACAAACTCCAGAGGAACTGGATTATCTAGGGTCATATGGACATTAAAGTATTTATTATTATTTTTATTTTTTAAAGACAGAGGGACAATGAGAGAGAGAGAGAGAGAGAGAGAGAAAGAGAGAGAGAGAGAAAGAGAGAGAGAGAATCAATTTTATTTAATTTTTCATGTGGTTTTCATTGCTGCAACACTTAATTGTATACATGGTGCTGGGGTTTGAACCCATGCCCTTGCTCATGCCAGGAGAGCATCATAACAGCTGAGCCATCTCTCTAGTCCCATAAATCTCCCTTGACTTTATTATTTTTATCATTTTTTGGTTTTTATTTTTTATTTCTTTAAATTTTGAAACTCTCAGTTATTTCTTTCATCTCCTCTCTACCTTAACATAACTCCTCTCCATTCTGAACTCTTTCTCAACTGTAAAGAACTGTCCCCAACCACCACCCTGTGAGGTCTGTGCCTCTCTCCACCACAATGCATGTTTGTTCTGTTTAGCTTCCTGTTAGTAATATCCTCTGCTACGCTCTTCTATCTCCACTTTGAAAAATAACCCAACTCTATGCCTCTCTCCCTCTCTCTCTCACTCTTCTCCCCCACTCCACTCCTTTTTCTTACTACCTTACGTGATCTCTACTCCCTCTCTGCTCTAGCTCCTAATTTAAAACTTCTCCCCTACCACCCTATCACTATTCTTATGCTCATGGGTGTCAATAAACTCATCTCCTACTAGACTTATTTGGTTTATATAACTTGTATCACCATAGTTACTACTGGAAAACTTTTCTGCTTTGTCATTCTTGATACAGGTTATTTCCTTTCAAGCCACCTACAGACCCAACAGCTAAATATGGTTGTTTCTGGATGTAGGTACTAATCCCCACAATTCCTCTCCTAGGAGGGAACTACCATCATTACAGTTATAGAAGGAGCAAAGTAGGCTGCTTTTTGCTGTTTATTGTGTTTCTTTATCTGGCAAGGTATTGGAATTTGTAAAAGTCAATATAAGTTCACAGGTTAGGGTGCCTGCTGGTGAACTCAACTATCCTCACTGATCTGATCCCCAACACAAGTAAAGGAGGGGATAAAAAACCCCAACCCACCAACAAGATCCCAAAGTGGTTCAACCATAGAGGAGTTGTAGGACACACTCTCCTAACACCAACACATTTTGCACATTCATCAATAAACAGCAGAAGAAACACGTAAATTGGACACAAAGGCACACTTAACAAAATAAGAAGTAGAATTTATTTCTATTCACGGTCCTAGAAGACTATCACAACAAATGAGGAACCATTCTAGAAAAGGTACACCTCAAACCCACAAATGCCAAACCATGGAGCCTATCAATAGGGAATGAGATGAAAACCTACAAAAAACTATCAGTGAACAGAATACTAAAACACTCCAAGACCTCAAAGAAGATCTAAAGAAGACAATAAGAGAGCAAACATAGGAGATGAAAAAGTTCTTTAACAAAGAAATGGATACACTGACACAAGAAGTCTTAGACGTGAAGTTCTCAGTCAACCAAATCAAAGGCTCAATGAAAGAATTTAATAACAGATTAATTTCTGTAGAAGATCGAACATAGGCCCTTGAAGAAAGAGCTTCCAATCATGAAGACAGGCTGAGTGAGCTTGAACACACAGATGACAGAAAAAAACTCACAAAACGTGAGCAGATTTTTCAAAATGTCTGGGATGAAATCAGAAGAAACAATCTAAGAGTAATTGTGATACAGGAGGAAATTGAAATGCAAACTAATGGTATAAAGAGCATCCTCAATAAAATAGTTAGAGAAAATTTTCCCATGTCAGAATAGAGTCAGAAATGCTCATCCAAGAAGCATATAGGACACCCAATAGGTCTAATCAAATGAGAAGCTCAATGAGATACATCATTTTCAAAATATAAAACAGGAAAATCAAGGAAAGAACATTAAAACTGCAAGAGAAAAATGCCAAATCATATTCAGAGGCAAACCAATAAGGACCACCTCTGACTTTTCAGCTCAGACTCTGGAAGCAGAAGATCCTGGAAGGAGATCTGTCAATGTCTTAATGACAACAATCTGCAGCAGAGAATACTATACCCAGCAAAACTCAGCTTTAAATTTGAAGGTGAAGTAAGAACATTTCACCATAAGATCAAACTTGCAGCATTCATGAATAGAAAACCAGCATTACAAAGAATCCTTAAAGATAAATTCCAGGTAGAAGAATAAGCAAACAAACCTCAAAACCCACAGAGGAAATTCAATACAGCTATATACTATCAACAGACAACCAAGACAGCACAGAACTTGCTAATAAAACATGATGACTATGAACCACAACCACATAACTATCCTAACACTAAATGTGAATGGTCTTAATGCACCAATCAAAAGACACATATTAAAAGTTTGGACCAAAACCAAAGTCCAACAATATGCTTCCTACAGGAGACCCATCTTACAGCCAATGGCATCAATCCACTGATTGAGGGTGAAAGGATGGGGAACAATTTTTTACCAACATATGGCCCAAGAAATCAAGTCGTTCTGCAACACTTATATCTGACAAAGTAGATTTCAAACATAAATTAGTCAGAGAATAAAGAAGGCCACTACATATTAGTAAACATATCCATCATATGGACTAGCTATCTCTCTTCATAAAAGCTCAATTTACAATAGCTAAATTATGGAATCAACCCAGATGCCCCACACTGGATGAATGGATCCAAAATCTCTAGTGTATATATACAATGGAGTTCTACTCAGCTATTAGAAAAAAAATGATATTTGAGACTTTGAAGGAAAATGGATGGCAATGGAAGAAATCATGTTGACTGAAGTTAGCCAAACCCAAAGAGTCAAATCTTTTCTCTCATTTGTGGAGACTAGTGCAAAGCCCAGGCATGGGTGAAAGGACAGTCTCCTGTACTAGACTCACCAAAGTTGAAAAAACACATAATCTAGGGAAACTATCCACATGTGGGGTGGGAGAGGAGAGGGAATGAGGATAGGGAGGTATCTAGGGATGGAATCAAGAATGTTTCTTACTCTTTACTCCCCTGTTCGAAATGAAACAAAGACATGATATGTGGATGAGCAAGGCAGAAATTTTACTTTGATCAAAGGGCAAAATGAAAAATGTTCCCAGGAATGGGAAAATCAGGGGGTTTATCCCCAACCCAATGCAATGTTGCCCTTTGATCTGATTGGAGGAGCTCAGAGGCACAATCTACATGGTTGTCTAAGGTAAGATAAAGACTGGTACAGAGAGGAAGTAGGCAGTTACTGAGAGAGGGAGTATCACAAGAAAGAGGTAGACAAATGTCAGTAGCAGTCACCAGAAAGAGATGGGTGAGTATCAGAAGAGGTCCCTGGAAAGAGGTGGGTGTACACAGGGGAGGGAGTTACCATCTTAAGGGGGAGAGGGGCACAAAACTGGATGTAGGCTATACTACACTACAGTAGTAATGTAGTATATTGACAGAAAAGAAAATCATAAATCTTACAATTCCCTACTTTTATATGATGCGTATATACTCTTCAAACACTGATAGCAATATTTTAAAGAGAAGGACAGTGGAAGAGAGAGAATCAATTTTATTTAGTTTTTCATGTGGAATTCATTGCTCTGACACTTCGTTGTTTATGTGTGCTGGGGTTTAAACCTACATCCTCGTGAATGGAAGGCAAGCACTATAACAGACGAGCCACTGCTTCAGCCCACCTGATAGCAATTTTTGATATTAGTCTTTGACTACATTGGATATAGGAGGATTGATTGGCCTGTAGCTGAAATTTGTTTAGTGATAACAGTCCATCTCTGAACAATATCCTCTATATATCTAATCAGGTTTACAGCCCCAATTACAACAATTAATAGAAAGATCATAAGTATGATCATTTCTTTCCATATTATTTTTTATCAGTAATGTTTAGCTCCTTGGTAATTTCCCTTACATAAGTGATAACTTTTAATGATTATCCTCAATGTAATCTATTATCATGGTCCACCAAGGGTATTTTGACTCAAAATTTGTTATGAATTTTGGTTGCTGACTCATGGGGATTCAAAGATCCATGGGAAGAGAGGTTCTCTTCTTTTTCAGAGAACTGGGATTTATTTGATTTAGGAAATTCCAGAGTGGAAGGGATAGCCAATTGAATCAAACTAAGGTTCCACCCCAACTGGTCTCAAGAGAAGGACCCCCACAATACCACCAGATACCAGCTTGGGCTATAGCAAGCACTGTTTGATTCAATACCCTCTCAAAGGATGGGCCTTCCTGGCACCCAGGGACATTTCTCCATAAAGCCAATTGCTCCCCCCACCTAGAGTGGCATGAGGTGTAATTGGTTCTGAGGGAAGGAGAATGGGTGATCTTTTGGGGCTCTTGTTTTGGACCCTCTGATTCTGGGAACAGCAGTGATAGGATTTTACAAGTGTTATTTCCCCAGGATGTCCTTTCCTGACAGAGGGATATCACGCAACTCATGCCCATTGGATCTGAGGTCCAGTTGAGAGGAAATGGGACCACTTGAGCTATGTGCCCTCCTATTGCACAAGAGTAAAAGTCACACTTATTTGATGTGCTAATAGAATAATCCCTTTCACCTAGGCATTAGCCTCATTATGTCCAATTTCTACTTTAAGCAATTTTGTAAATCCTTTACCCCCAAGGTAATTTTGGTAATATCATTGTTAGGTTCACAGAGATTAATATCTCCAGAATGTGTTGAACAATTCTATTCATTTATCCCAGACAAGTGCTCCTGGTTATGTGAATTTTTACAGGGGACCACTTTGTAAACATTAGATTTAGTGATCAGAGGAGAGATGGTCTGAGTTACATCGATGATCAACTTACAAGATATGATTGCCAATATCATTATGATCATTATTAAAGTCTTTAGAGTTAGTTTGGTGGGGTCTGGGTGCTGGATTGAGATTCATTGTCTTTCACAATAAGAAGGCAAGACCCCTTTTATGCATGTGTAGTGAGTCCAACTGGAGAGCTGTCTCAGTTGTGAGCAGGATTTGATAAGGCCCTTCCCAAGCAGGAGCCAGCTTACTTTTCTTCCATACCTGGATCAAGACGTGGTCCCCTGGCTGATGTGTGTGCAGGAAATTCCAGAGGTGGTGTCTGTGCCAGGAGGCTCTATAATCTCAAAGAGCATAAGGTAGAAGAGAGACTTAATATATAATTTTTAAGAAATTGATCCTTTGTTTCAAAGGTGGGAGAAGCCATTGTTTTTCTTAAATAGGGTAACCCATATAATAATTCACATGTGGGTTAATCCTATGTCTTTTCAGGGAGTTGCTCTAATTTGTAGCAGAGTGATGGGGAGACACTTCATCCAGGGGAGCTTTGTTTCTAACATTAGTTTAGTAATCTGCCTCTTTAAAGATTGGTTCATTCTCTCCATCTTACCTGAGGAAGGGGAGTGCCAGGGAGTATGGTAGTCCCATTTTATGTCTAAAGTTTTTCAAAAGTTCTTTAATAATATTGGCAATAAAATGACTTCCATTATCTGAATCTATGTTTTTTTATTAGACCAAATCTAGGAATTATTGATACCAATAAGACCTTAGTCACATTGCTGGCAATAGCACTGGGTAAGGGGAAAATTTCTACCCAGTTAGTTAGATGATCTATTGTTGCTAGCAAATATTTTAGATGTCCTATTTGGGACACTACAGTATAGTCAATCTGGAGGCTTTGGAAGGGTCTTAATCAAGTATTTCTCCTTCCTGGAAGCTGTTTCCTTAAAGCTTATTCATTAACCCTTCTACAGGTGATACAGCATTCATTTACTTGTTTGGCTACTGTATAAATTCCTGTGCATCTACACATTCTTAGTACAACACTGCACATGGCCTCTGGGCCCCAGTGGCTTCCTTTAAGAAAATGGGCCATTATTTCCCTCATTATGGGTTTTGTGAGCTTTTCCCTACCATCAGGAAGAAGTCATTTTCCCTCAGGAGTCTTGGAAGTTTCCATTTTTGTTAATTATTTCTCTCCCTGTGGGCTGAATATTGGAGTAACTGAGGAAGGGGATAAAACGGGGGTGAAATGGAAAATTGCCTTTTCCAATTGTAGGGCAGGCTCTTTGGAAGCTTCATCTGTTAGTCTGTGGCCTTGGGCCTTTATATTGTGGCCCTGTTGGTGCCCTGGCAGATGTACAATAGCTATTTCCTCAGGTAACAGTAAATTTTCTATAATCTGAATAATTAATTCTTTGTGTATTAAATCCCTTCCTTTACTATTAATTAAGCTGCATTCAGTCCAAATTTTTCCAAAGGTATGGAAAACTCCAAAGGCATATCTAGAGTCTTGTGAATTCTTCCCTCTTTTCCTTTTAGAAATTTTAGGGCTTGGTTAAGAGCAAATAATTCACAATTCTGGGCAGACCACCCACTGGATAACAATCCTGATTCTATCGTTTTTTATTCTATTATTTTTTATTGTATCCCATCTATTACAGAATATCCATATGCCTTTTCCCTTGAATAACCCAGGAAGATCCATATATAAAGATCTAGATCTTAAGGCCTGTGGAGAAGGGAATTTCTCCAAGGTCTGGCCTGACCTTGGTTTGGTATTTTATTAGATTCATGCAATAGTGTCCAGTGGAGTCAGAGGTTTTTCCTCCAATTAAGAATTCAGATGGGGGGCTGGAGTGGTGGCTCAGTGATTATGGCACTTGCCTGGCATGCATGAGTATGCTAGTTTGGACCCCAGCACCATGTACACAACAAAGTGTTGGAGCAATGAAAGTCACATGAAAAACTAAATAAAAATTGATTCATTCTCTCTCTCTCTCACAATGTTCATCCATGTGGTAGCATGTGTCTTCATTCCTACTTATGGTTGTATGAGAAATTGCACATTCTGCTTATGGATGGATGCTTAACTTGATTCTTTGTGAATAATGCCTCAATGAGACCATCTGATCATATGTCTCTCCTCAATTCTTTTGGATATATGCCTAAGAATGGAATTTCTGGATCACATGGTAATTCTATGTTTAGCTTTTAGATCTTATTAACTTTTTATATTATAAACTAGTCTTAAAACTGTATAACAGTTTGTGAATTAATGAATCCATTGATTTAAAGTTTCTGAATATGATGACAATAATATTTACTTCATGGGGTTGCTATAAAGATTAATTGATGAAGTGTATAAAGCACACAGCATAGTATCTGTCAGAAGTGTTCAGTTGAGTGAAGTGACATAAAACTTAGTCAGTTCCATAATGACTCGAGAAAATGTTGAACCCACCATGGTATGAACTGCCATGCCATGCTCAGGGCCCTTGCTGCCGGTGAGCCTATTTGTACTATAGTGGTGCTGTAGTTCATTGATAGCTGAACCAAGGTGTTATATACGGTGACCAATGCCTCAAGCTAGTGTAGTCATTCTTCACAGCAGGTGCTGGAGAACACCGAGTAACTCCAACCCCTCTCCTTCAACTGCTGGCCCTGGATGATGTTTTGGTGTGTGGCCTGGGCTGGTTAGTTGGACTCAGGTTCACGTCTCTCCTGAAAAATCAGACCTCTCCAACATTGACAACAGTACACCACTGAAAGTCCTGTTGATTTCTTCCTCTAAGAGGCAGACTAGTGCTTGAGGAGCCAGGAGGTAGATTAGGTAGTGGGAAAGCATGCTTGATCTTAGATGGCTCATGGGCTCAAGGTAAACGGGAATATCAATGCTTATATGCAACTTTCTTGGACAGCTCCCAACACAAACCCTGATATGGACCTCCCAGGAGCAACTTGCATCCCCCACATGCACACTCACCTCACATGCTTACAAAATTCCCATCAAACCATGCTGTCCACGGAAAAGTGTGAAATCAGGAAGTGGAGTGATTCTCTTGGCAAAAACCCCATGGTTTGTCCATCTGCTGTCTCAGATGGGCTCAGGGAATTATGCATATCATGCCAACCCACCTGTAATTTCTCCACTTATTTTGTGCCAAGTCTGCAGATCATGGTTGGTGTTGGCCTTCACCACTGCCCAGCAATTACTAACATAATTATTTTTTCAATGTAAAATACTAATAAAACAGATCCCATGTATAAGTTGATGAGTAACAAAAACCATTCAAATGCCCAACGGAAAGGTGAGTTTTATCACCTCTTCACCTCCTGTTGCCTCTCCCATATTATTTATGCATTTAGATTCTCTGGTGACCGTGACATTCAGCTTCTATTTCTGTGTATCTTCATTCTCTTTGAAGTCCTTAGCAAAAGGATGACAAGTATCTCCTCCTTATCATATCTTTCTGCCATCCTTACTAACTTTTTATAGTGGCTAGGAGCAAGGGCTCTGAAGCTAGCCCATTTGGGAGTTGTGGTGGTTGATTTTATGGGTCAACTTAATTGGGCTAAAGGATGCCCAGATAACTAGTAAAGTAATATTTCTTGGTGCGTCTGAGAGGATGTTCTCAAAACAGATCAGCATTTGAATTGCTTTACCAAGTAAGCAGATGGTTCACCCCGCGGGTATCACTCAATCCATATTTATCATTATTATATTTCTTTTGAACATACTCTGTCATTATCCCTCAGTGTTGTGCTGATATACAGCTGTTACAGTTTCTTTCTGTTGGGAGGCAGTTTTTCACATAATCAATTATAATTAAATAAGGCTATGATGAGTTAGAGGTCAGATTTCTTCTTTGATCATGCTAAGCCAAGAGAAGACATATCTTTTTTTTTCCTGTGGGAAAACGTGATTTGCTCTACAATGTGGCTTTTAAAAGTTATAACACTGAAAGGCAGGCATTGAGTGCGATGGCCCAGTGTGAACCTTATAGCAAAGACAAGCTGAGGCACAAAGACATAGACTGCCATCTTGTATTGATCTCTCACATTAACTCCTGAGCTTCCTCTGTTTCTGGGCCAATAATTTGGTGGTTTTGTTTCCTGAATAAGAAAAAGCATAGACTCATAAAATCTAGATTTGTGGTACTTTCCTTTTATGAGGTAAATGAGAGTGTCTGCCTCTTGGGAAAATAAACTGGTAGCCAAACGGAGCCAAGGTAAGCCTGGGTATAATGATCAGTATTTTGGTTCCAAAGGAGGAGCCTCTAAACCTGGGGCTTTCCACCCTGTCAATCCTCCACCTCCACCTGTCTCCGTGTCAGCATGGCCATCACGGCTGTACTAGTACCCTTGTTACCCTTGGGGCCCAGCCCATGGTGGCTGAAGTTCGTGTTGGATTCCTCATGCTCTGAATGAAGTAGGAGAGAGGTACAACGTCCACCAGTTTGCAGGCCTCCAGGTACAGCTTCCCTTATCCAGTGGTGAAAATTTCTCAGTCTCTTCAATTTTGAACTCTACTCCTGAATTCTCCTCAGCTGGTTGAGGGGCATCTGCCCCACAGTGGAGCTTTTCCTCGGTGCTCTGTGGTGCTCCAATCGCTCCCGTCGCCTGCCTTTCCTTTCTCTGACTTTGGTTGATGTCAGGGTCTGCTGTCACTCTTTCAGGTGAAAGGTTGTACCCAATTGCCCTGGCTTCCTTGTTGTCAGGCACAGATGGGAAGGGACAGGGTCAGGGTAGGTGGTGACCTGAGTGTAAATAAAATGGACCAGGAACAGTTCCAGGGAGCAAGAGAGAAAACATGGTTTGCCTAGAATTTGAACTCACTTTGGAATGTGTTTTTAATAGACCCAATTTTACAGAGCAGTTTTAAGTCTGCAGAAAAATTGAGTGGAAATTAGGGATTTTCCCTACTCATGCATTACCTCTCTCAGTGTCAGTATCCCCATTGGAGTGGTATATTGATGACGTGGACGAATCTACAGGGATACATCATTATGACTCAGAGTCCGGACACTTATTTTTTAAAGGGCCTAATTTTATACAGTTAAGAAAGGAAAGTGCTGAGAATAGAACACAAGTCCCTGAATTAAAAACTCATAATCTGTAATTAAAACACCAAGTAATTTACAATCAGATCATCTGTAATTGACATCCAAGAAAATAGACAAATAAAAAAATCCACGAAAACCTTTTAAAGAGGAGCCCACCTTCTCCTATCCCAACAAATCCACAAGTCATTTTCAATGACAATGGTTAAACTTCCTCTTCTTCTCCCAGCAAATCTCACCATCATCAGCAATATTTCCAGACCCGGTCCTTGTTGAAATTCTTGGTCAGTGAACACCATTTTTTCCCAAAATCTTCCCCATCCTCAGTGCACTCCCAATAGATCAAACGTCCGTACCAGAAGGGAAATGCACAGGGAGCAAAGTCTGCATGGAGAAATGGGCATTTGGAAGAGGAATTCTTTATTCTTTGCAGCTCCATCGAATACACACATGCACACACCCACATGTGCACACACACACATGCATACACACACATACATTTTGCTCTAACTCATCTGCTCGGCCCTATTCAATCAACAACATATAAGAAAAGATTTGGTGGACATTTACAATCCCATATTGTTTTGATGTTCCAGTGAAAGGTTTCTTTCCAAGATAGTGTGGTTGAAATACTCCTGATATATCCCCCCCATTTTTATTGGTATGTTATATTTGTACGTATTCATGTGATTATTACATAATCATACATGCATACAATAATGTACCAATATAATTTGGCCAATATGACTCCTAACACTGCCCTGTGCACTCACCCCCTCCCACTCTCTGGTCCCTTTCCTCTAGTGATCTCCCTTTGATTTTTTTTCATTTTCTAGTTTTTGTTAATTGTGTGGAAATTATTTAGTATCTTAGAGGTGCGAAATATACTTTTTTATCCCCCCTCCTTTTCCCTCCTGTCCTTCCTCCTCTTTCGCCTTCTCTTTCCTATACTCTACTAGACTTCTTTTATTTCATCTTTTGGAGTAGGGAAGGAAAAGATTACATAAAGAACTCCTGATATATTTTTGGTGCTATGTGATTTTCATACTGTCATAAATTGTGTATGCTTTATTTTCACAACTGAATTGGGTCTGGATTTTGATTTCAGAGCATTTCTGTGCATCTCTCTAAATAGCCCCAGACACCAAGACTGCCTCCACACTGAGGGTTAGAGAGAAGACACTCACCTGTTGGAGTGCAATATTTCCAGTATCCCTCGAAGGTCGTGTTTAAGGAGCACCACTTGTGCCTCGCAGTGAACTTGATGCAATCATAGAATATTCGACTTTTATACCAGAATGGAAAGACACATTTGCCATCTGGAGAAAACAGCATGCTTGGTCTTTCGGGGAGTGTGAGTGGCCTGTTAGGAAGGGATTTCCTCCCAGGAGTTGCTGCACCCAGAGGTCAGAGTCATTGCCATGGCTCTGTAGGATGCTATGGTGCCACACAGCAGTTGAACTGTTGGGTCTCCAACAACAAAGGCTTTCATTTTAGCCCACAACCCCACTTTTTCCCAGAGCATAAACACACAGTCTTGCTTAGCATTTGCCCCAGTCGCTGAAGCCTATCCTAAGCCTAGAAATGTAAATGTGGGCATGGACCTACCGAACAATTCTCCCCTCACCCTGGGGTGCCTCTATTCTTCACCTTCTTCCATTCTCTCCCCCATCTCTCACACACAGCTGTGTTTTGCAGTTGGCTCTCCATATCCCTGGGTTCCATATGCACGGTTGAAATCAAGCTCAGATCAAATTTTTTGAGAAAAAAAATGGGTCTGTACTGAACATGTGCAGATTTTCCTTGTCATTATTCCCTAAAAATACAGTCTAAGAACTATTACATAGCATTAGGCATTGCAAATACTGTAGACATGATTTAAATTATACGGGAAGATTGTGAAGGTCTTATGGTTACGTGTAAATACTCTACCTGTTTATATAATGGCCTAGAACACTTGAAGATTTTGGTATCTGTGGGAATGCTGAAAAAAGAATCCCCTATGGATAGCGAGGATACATATAATCAATGGGGAGAGAAAGGGAGATCCTTGGAAGTGAAATCAACCAAACCAGGCTATGTGCATGGATGGATATATCACAATGAATCCCACTTCTATGTATAATTATAATACACTAATAAAAACTGTAATATATATATATACCCATACAGCACATAACTATGTGTGTTTATAAAACCAATGACATACATAAAACCATGCAACACATACATGGATTTTTTGCTATGCCTTCAAAATACTTTATAACTGTAACTGAATGTTCTAAAAACACATTACAGAAATCTTTTTTCTCTACATTGTTTTGTAGTATGATTAACTTCTTTTATTAGTGCATCATAGTTTTACACAACGTTGGGGTTTGTTTTGATGTAATCATACAAGCAGAATACATTATTTTTTAAAGAGAGAGAAGGACAGTGAGAGAGAATGAGAGAATCAATTTTATTTAGTTTTTCATGTGGCTTTCGTTGCTCCAACACTTTGTTGTGTACGTGGTGCTGGGACATGAACCCGCGTCTTCGCATATGCCAGGCAAACGCAGTAACTGCTGAGCCACAGCTCCAGCCTAAGCATGGAATATAATTTGCTCCACTTCACTACCCAGTACTTTCCCTTTACCTCCACTGCTCCCTCCCCATTTGTCCTTCCTGTCTTCCGCTGGCTTTTTCTACTTATTCATAGTTTAAAAAGAAAAAAAAACTTGCTTTCCATCAATATATATGAAGGTGAGATTCACTGTCGACATTCATATATGTCCCTAGCACAGCTTGGTCAGTTTCACATGCGTAGCTAACTACTCCTTTCTAATGCTGCTTCATGTTCTCTGTTAATGTGTTCACCAAAATTCACTCAGTAATTCCCATATTGAGATTCTTTCTCTACTGTAAATACTTCAGCAAACATTTTGCATACATAAATACCTATGTACTGAAGCATCTTTTTCCTTTGTAACAGAAATCCTTACAGTAAGGTTTTTAGGACAGAGCATCTATGCAGTCAAACATGGGTGGTATTGCTTTCTCAAAGGCCAAGAGCAGTTCATCTTTCCTACCAATGTACTCTTTCATCAGCATGAAGCTTTAAAGCATTTAAAGAGTGTCTGTCCAGAACAAAGTCTATTCCATGCATTTATAATCATATCAGAATGAATCCTATTGTCATGTATAACTAAAAAGAACCAATAAAATTTAATATAAATAAATAAAATAGTTTACCAAAAACAAAATAAAGCATGACCTGTCTTGCCTTAAAAGTTATCCTGGTCCTTAGGTCATATATATTTTTTCCTACCTTTTCTTTTTAAATAAAATGATTTTTCTTCTTTTACATTTAAAATTTGATTAAGAATTTAGTTTTGCATATGATGTGAGAGGGAAATACAACCTTATTTTCCTAAAAATAGATACTTCATATTGATGGATGATGAAGTAAACCTCCTGTACAATTAAACATGTATTTAAAAACATGTATTAAATTCGAATATGTCCTGGGATCCAGTTTACAAGTTCTACCAAGTTCCTTGGAATCATCAGGTAGGTAGAATAGCATGAATACACTCTGGAGCCAGCAAGCACCACAAAACATCACCCGCTACAATTGTAGTTATTTGGCTTTTTGCAGGTGGGTGCTGTGCTTTCCCTATTGCAGTATTTACAATGTTTAATACCTGAAGAGACAAAGCATTTCTCTACCCTAGTACTGTTTTTGCTGATAGTATTCCTATTGTGGGATTTCTCTTCATATGAATTTTGAAATCCACTGTTCTCTATTAGGCAGAAATGAAAGGCAGTAAACATTTAGTGCTGGTCAAAGTTAAGGGTGACATCTATTTATCTGTTAGCAAGGTATTAATATTACATTTTATAAAAGGAAAGACAAAGTTTTTTTTTCCCCAGAAAAAATATCACCAATTCCTCCAAAGTTTTACAAAAGGGAAAGAAAGAATACTCTGATAATGAAAGCTTTCTGATTCACTTACCTTTAATCTCTGGAAATCGAATTAGAGAATCTGGGAAACAAAATTTTAAGTCATATTTATTTTTACTGTTTATAGACTTTAAGTAGGGGATCACATAAAATGGCTTTCAATAAAAATGTTAGTTTAAGGTGATGTTGTTACTGGATTATGTCTTCTATCCAAGAATATGGCATGATTTTCTACTTCTTAGAATTAGTTTTATGTACCTTGATATATTTTTTATCATTTGCTTTATATAAATCCTATATTTTTCTGGGTGACTTAATTCCAAAATATTTACATTATTAATATGAAATAGATAGTCTACCTTTTTCGTCAATGTCTAGTTGGTTTTCACCAGTGTAGACAGAAACTATTGACTATTGTGTATTTATCTTATCACCAGCTGAATAGCAGATTCTCTTGAAAAAACTAATAAATTCTCAATAAAAATAGTGTTTCTAGGGTTTTTAAAGTATGTGATCATAAAATAATTTTATCTATTATTTTCAAATAATAGATAAAATTATTTTATAAAAGCTTATAGGATTCTTTCTTTCTTAACTAGCACATATGTTATAGTTTCCCCAAAATACTGATAACAAGTATTGACAATATAAAGCCCTGCATTTTCCTAGTTAAGAATGCTTACTTAAGCATGGGTAGTATTACCTAAAAAATAGGGCTCAATTGAAAAATCACTCACTAAGGTAATTTTAAAGTATATGAGCTTTATAATGTTCTGGCATCAGTAAAGATGAATACATAAGTAGATGCGGACAAATTATACTTTATTTTTAGGTAAGAAAGGGCTTTTTCTATTTCATTATATCTGATAGGACCCAGATTTTGCAAAAAGAAAGTCACATCTTGAAGTTGTATATAATGAAATTTTAATCACTCAAAAGTATTGATAATAAAATTATGATTTCTATCCTCTTTTCTGTCAATTTTTTAAACATGGAACTTACTCTAACTTATGTATAAGTAGATAAAAGTACTTTTCATGAAAAATATGATTTCTTGCCAGGAAAATAAATAGTCAAAGACTTCACATTTCATTGCAAAATTTAAAAAGAAATTAAAAAAGTGGTCAACTTACCTACAGTTGGTGGAGTGTCATCTGAAAGACATGATTTTGAAAAAAATATAGTTGTTTTACTAAATTTAATGTTTAAAATAAATGAAACAAAAGTATTTCACCAAATTTTTCTAGTAAAAAATGATAATACTATGAAGTTGGCAGCAAAATTCAATAGTGCTTGATTTTAATAGTGTGATTGTAGGCGATTTCTAATTTTCCTTTTGCTTTAACTGTGTTTTACAAATATTATTAATGAGTTTACCCAGAGATTCAGTAGGAAGTCTCTCAAAAATTTGGATCAGTGGATTTGGGACAGACCTAATTTCCATTTCACATCTGAGGTAGGTGGAAGCAAAGTTGAGTTTGATCAAACACCAAGATTTGTAGGACTTTAATTTTCATTGTAATGGGATTCACTGAAGGTTTTTCAGGAAAGTAGGGCCATGACCTAATTTCCATTTTTTCAACTTCACCTGGCTATTGTGAAGATAGGAGATTGAGGAAGGGGTGGAGTGGACTATTATGAGACCAGGAGGTGGACTGGATGCGGATGATGAAGCACAAGAAGGGTCAAGGGGATTCAGAGATAGTTGTCTTGAACATGTGATTGGATGGTGAGCTCCTTCACTTAAACAGGGTAAAATCCACATATGAAAATAGTTACAGAGATAGCTCAAGTGACAAGGAGTGTGTATTGCCTAAAAGTACACCACCTCTGTCTTGATGGGCTGCCTTCCCTGGGTGTGTATCTGTCTCCTCCACTTCCTTTTCTTGTAAGGATACTAGCCATTGGACTGGGGATGGCCAATTACCCATCATGCCTACATCCTAACTAACTACATCTGCAAACACGCTATTTCTAAACACAGTCACATTCACAGGTTCTGGAAAGAGGTGATTTGAGAGGGAGTGGGACACCATTCAGTACTGGGCAGTATAAAGATGAAGAATGTGGATATCAGGAACAACACAGGAGCATGGTACTGCTGCAGTTTGGATCTTGAATGACCCCTAGGGGCCCATGTATTAAAAGCTTGGTCCCCAGCTTGGTGCTATTGGGAGGCAGTGGCACCTTTAGGAGGTCAAGCCCAGTAAGAGGTCTTAGGTAATTGGGGGTGCACACTTCAGGAAGATAGTAGGACACCAGCCTCTGCCTTTTTCTCTTTCTCACTTTCTGGCCATAAGATGAGCAGCTCTACCCCACCACACTCATCTCAGCATGATGCTCTGTCCCACAGCAGGTCAAAAGCAGTGGGGCCAAGTGAACATGGACTAGAATCTCCCAGATGATGAGCCAAGAGTAACCTCTTCTCATTACGAGTTGACTCACTTTTTAACACAAACATTTGCTGAAACCTTTGCAGATGGGCGGTCCTACCCCACAGGAGCCTGAAATATTAATGTTAATTGGCAGTGATGACAACCCCAGAATTCTGGGTACACAGGGCACGTGGGAGTCTAACCACCAGAACAGTCCTCTCTGCAAGGGACTCCACACTCATATAGTCCCTCAGATAACCTAACAGTGTGGAACAGTGCAGAAATTACATATTGTACACAGCAGATTTTTATCCTGCACAAGGTCACTCAACCGAGCGCCCTGTGAACTCTTGCCAGTTCAATTGTGTCTCCTTTTGTGGGCCAGGAGTGTGGGTGATTTAGCCCTAAGCACACAGGGTCTGCTTCCTCTGCCTTCCCCCTGGGCTGTGCAATCAAATGAAAATATTCATGACATTTAATGTCTATCTCCCGTGTACCTAGCAGACCCCAAACCAACTATGTCATTGCTGCTAAAGTAATAAAATACAATGCTTCTTGTGGTCTAAATCCTCTAAAATCAGAATTAACATCCCTTACTCCAGGTAGCATGTAATTAGCTCAGGAGGACTGCTGTGGGGACATAGTCATTATGGTCTTCATGAATACAACCAGCAACAAAAGCTTGCAGTGTGCACTTCAGTGGCTCAAAAGACAACTAGCGTAAGCCAGGTGTGGTGACGCTCGCCTGTAATCCCAGCAATCTGAGAGGGTGAGACAGGAGGATCGCAAGTTCAAGACCAGCCTCAGTTACTTAGTGAGGCCCTAAGCAACTTAGCAAGACTCAGTCTCTCTCTCTCTCTCTCTCTCTCTCTCTCTCTCCATACACACACACACACACACACACAGAGAGAGAGAGAGAGAGAGAGAGAGAGAGATACAGATACATACATATATGTATATATAACTGGAGATGGGGATGTAGTTCAGTGGTAATGTGCCCCTGGGTTCAATACCCTGTGCAAAATTAAATAAAATAAAATTTAAAATGACAACCGGGCTCTTGTATCATCTAGGAAGCAGATGTCTGTGATAGGAAAGAGGAACGTTGTAAATAAGCAATAGCTCTGAAGGTCAAAAGCAGACGAACACTATATTATCTAAAATACAGACTCTGGTGTCCAAGACCAATGGACTTCTATTCTTTTTATCACTAAGGCTGTGGATAGCACAGAGATGAGATTGTGGGAAAAAGTAGGACATCAATAATTCAGGAGGCCAGACAGTGAAAGTGGAGAAGTCTTAAAAACACCTTAACCAACTCTTTTCACTTTTATATACTCTTCTTTGTGTACATACAAAGTGATTTCTGACTTCAAAAAGAGGAAACCTCTGGCCATGTCATGACCTGTTAGCTATTCAATAGGTGTAAAATATAAATTCCAGTGGATATGAATAATATCATAGTTAAACTCAGAGTGTCTTTTTCAATTCTCCCTTCTCCTTTCTTTCTTTCTTTTAAAAAGTGTTTATGGGCACTGTTTCATTCATTTTTTAATGCAAAGATGTTCTGAGGAATGCTTTAAAGAATATATACAATATTATTGATTTGGCCATCCCATTAAAAAAATTGCTTTCACAAGTATGTGTCATCTTCATCAAACAGCAAGAGATGAACCCCAGCTAATTCACTTGTATTGTCACCTTAGAAAGACAACATGACTTTGGTAAAGGAATAAAAACGACTCTACAAAAGAGGAGTTCCATTTGATGTTCACACACGGCATTTGAAATACACCAGGGTGAAAGGAGACACAAAGTTATCAAGCTGTGTGTCAAAAGAATGTTCCAATTTACATTTTTAGCTTTCATTTTTTATTAGTAAACATTCCTAAATTCGATAAGTGGACCATGTTTCATTCTTTTAAAATGAATTTCTGTTGTTTATTTCTTTTTGTTTTGCTTTGCTTTTTGGAACCAAGGATTAACCCAGTGGTGTTTAACCAACTAGCCATGTGCCCAGCCCTTTGTTTTTACTTTTTATCTTGAGAACCAATTTTTATTGAGTTTTTCACATGGTTTTCGTTGCTCTGACACTTAGCTATGTATGTGGGTGCTGGGGTTTGAACCCATGTACTTGCACATGCCTGGCAAGCGCTGTAACCTCCAAGCCACCACTCCAGCCCTACTTTTTATCTTGAGACAGGGTCTCACTAAGTTACCTGGGGGCTAAGTTGCTGAGGCTGATTTTGAACTTGTGATCCTCCTGACTCAGCCCTCCCCACTCACTGGAATTACAGTCTGTGCCACCCTCCCACAAGTCAGATTTGGTTACATGTGGCAGCAGACAGGTAGAGCTCACTTTTCAGATGTCTAACCCCAACTGCTGCCTCGTTGCTGCTCACCTTCATCTAGGAGGCTGGGCACGCTGTGAGGCAGGCAGATCCACACCAACAGGAGCCCCAGGTGCTGGGCCATGCTCCACCTCTAAAAGACTGGTGCTCCACCAGCTCACTGGCAAGAGCTTATAGCCCTGAAAACCAATCTCAA
Source organism: Aplodontia rufa (assembly GCA_004027875.1). Lineage (NCBI taxonomy): Eukaryota > Metazoa > Chordata > Mammalia > Rodentia > Aplodontiidae > Aplodontia > Aplodontia rufa. The sequence goes on from PVKS010009848.1 coordinate 50,937, forward strand.
CCACTGTCTCCACCCTGCCCCTGCTGCCTTCCCTTTGCCTTGATTTCCCTGCATCCTCACCCCAGGTTCCTCCTTCTCCCCTCCCACTTCTACTTCCAGTGTGCCTCCTGCTCCCCACCTCCCTCCAACATTTCTTCTTCCTCTTCCTTTCCCCTAGCCCATTTGTCCTTATCACCTACACTCCAACTCCATAACTCCATTTCCATCTTCTCCACCACCTGATGCCACCTCTTCTTTTCCCTCCCTTCCTCTGTCTGATGTCCTCCCTCCTCCTTCTCCATCTCTCCTTCTCCACACTGTTTTCCCCCTTCTATTTCTCCCTTCTTCTTCCTTTATTCACCTTTCCTGTCTCTCTTTCTCTCTCTCCCTCCTCTGAAACTAAACCATCAGCCTTGAAACATAGTGAATACATAAAAAGAAATATTTACCTGGAATGGAATACAGACATGGAAGAGCGATGAGGATGAGATTCATGTGGCTTCCATGAAGACGGTCAATGAGCATTCATGGATTTCCCTGTTGTATCCTGAACCATGGTAAGGTGCCAAGGGTCCTATGTGGGAATCAACTGCAACCATGGTGAATCCTGAAAGAAACCAATAAAGGGCTTATGGATTTCTTTTCAAAATTCCGAAAGGATAGAATATTATTTTAAAATTAGCACTAACTGAATAATGTATTTTAGAAACCTAGTTTCCGTTCTCTGATACTTCTCTCCACAAGAGACATTCTAGGGCTTTTATTCTGTCATTAATCAGCTGATATCTCTCCAGTTCTTTCCTCCGTTCATTACTGTTCTTGTTTCTCACCCCTAGCCCGTGCAAGACTCCATCAATATATACATGATTGGATTTTACATCCTCACGGACAGGCACAGTTTCATCCTGGGGCATTGTGAATTAAGCACAGGGTGATCCCATCCAAACTGCCTTCTGATAGTAACCACTTGAGGAGAACCTTCCTTGAGGAAGCCCCTGTCTTGTCTTTCAGATAGGCTGGGGCCAAATATGTGACCAATCCCCACATAATCCAAAGTTCTTGGGAACAGTACCTTAAAGAGGATTTGTGCAGAGAGAGTGAGAGATTGATCTAGGGCCAAGAAGGATTCTCTAAAAGGAATAGAAGGTGGGCTATTGGAGGGTGGGCTCTGATGGTCTCTACAGAAAGGAACGTCTACTAAAATGTAACTTGAATCATGTATATAATTTGAAGTTTTACAATAGCCATAGTTTTAAAAACTACGGAAGTACAAGTAACAATTTATTTTCATACATTTTGTGGAATCCATGACATCATCACTATCACCTTTTCAACACATTGGAATATAAAAAAATATTGAGATATTTTACCTCCTTTGTACTTTGCTTCAGAATGCATTTACAATACAGGACAATTTAGACTTCACATTTCAATAACTCAAGAGCCACAGGTATTTAGAGACTACCATACTGGCTGCGGGAGGGGAAAGCTAAGAGAAAGTGGATAAAGGGAACTTGCGGAAGATTCCTTTTTTTTTTTTCTTTTCTTTTTTTCTTTCTTTCTTTTTTTTTTTTTTTTTTTGTTAAGAAATGCAAGGAGTGGGTGAGGGAAAATTAAATGAATGATATAATGCTGAAGGAGTTTATTTGTGTCCTCAGTTTTGGGAAAAGAGAAGAAAATAGAACTGGAGGAGATGAATTGCATCATAAGTTCTCCTCACTAGTAAAATATTAGTCTCAGCAAGCAGGAACTTCACCTACCCAGTTTACTAGTTGTACCATATAGCAGGTGCACAACCAATATTTGTCTAAGGAGTCGATGAATATTTTTATGGCTCCAAAGTAGACATACAAATGGAGTCTCACTGTACATTCTCTTTTTTGTATTTTTTACTTAATATTATCTAAATTTTTATATAGAACATGCAGGTCTCACTCATTCTATGTAAACGCATCAAGCTGTTGGTCCATGAGGGTGAAAGAGAACTTATCTTACCAATTTTCCAATGGTTATAATTTTGTTTATTTTGGGGTATTACTGTTATAAACACCCTCATTCAGCTGTATTTAAATCTCATAGCCCCTTGAAATTCACATGTCTTTAGAAACCTAATAAAATTTAATCCTTATTCAAGAGCCAAAGAATCACTGGAATTGTTGAAGACTGTGGTGTTGGGACTGAGTTAATGCTGATATGGCGAGGTCATGATAAAAGGACATTAGAAGAAGCAAGGTTAATGGCAATCTGTTTGACATGTGCTTGAAATATCAGCTTTCAATCTTTGGCGTGTGCAAAGAGCGTTGAGAAAGGCAGGCTTGTTATTGATTTGTGTCTTTGATTTCTTCAACCACCCTAAGGCAGATGTCTTCTCCTCATTTCATGACAAAAAATGAGCAACGGTTTTGGGGCAAAAACACAGGTATAGTATTTTATAGTCAGGAAGGTTCAAGTCCACAGTCACCTTGGTTCTCTGAAGTCCTTGCTCCATGGCAATGAGTCCCCATAGCAACGAAAGTGTGGCACTTCTGTCGTAATGAGTAAGTGCATGGCTGGTTGTGCTGCTTGCTTTGAGATTGTTCTGCCTTTACTGGGAAGTTACCTTTCCATGCCTTATGTTTCTATCCAGGATTGCAATAGTTCTTGTCTCATAGAGTTCTCAGATAATTGAATACTAATGAAATAAATCCACATTATTAAACAAATACAAAGAATGAACTCACCCCCAGCAATGCTCAGTAAACGTGAACCACTGTGATTTATTGAACACCCTCCACGTACAACGATCTCTGCTTACATCAAATCGTTTAATTCTCAAAACAATCCTATGGGATAGATTTCAGTAGTCTTATATAGCAAAGGAAATTAAGACTCAAACATTTTCTGTTTCGTGTTCAACGTCACATGGATGAGCTGGCCGTCACATCCTGGCCATTCTTGTCCAAAGTCACAACCACTCATAGGTGTAAGAGTTAGAAACGGAGACGCCAAACCATGAAATATGTTGCTTAGAGCCACCCAGCCAGCTTGAGAGGGAGCCCAGAATTTGGAATCATTTTTTCTGGATGCCTTCCAGGATGACTGATTCTAATGGAGGCTGTGATAATAAAAACAGTAAAGACTCACACGCATTAAGCACATTTTATGTGCAGGCAGTGTTCTGAGCCCTTTGCGTGAGCATCTGTTTCCTGCAGCTGCTGTAGCAAATTGATGCACTTAACTGACTTGCCTCGCACTTCTTCTCTTGCAGGTCTGTAAGTCGGAAGTCTCACTGGGCCAAGATCAAGGTATGCACAGGACTGTGTTGATTCCGTAGATTCTAGGGGAGAACCAACTTCCAGACTTTTTCCAGCTTCTACAGGCTGCCTGCATTCTTCAGCTTCTGGCCCCGTTGCTGCAGCAACTCAGACCTCTGCTTCCATTGTTATTTCTGATGTTCTGACTCTTCTGCCTTTCTCCCACAAACATCTTATGATGACATTGAGTCCACCCAGTTAACCCAGGATCACTACCCATCTCAAGATCCTTGGTCACATATGCAAAGTCCTTTTTACCATGTAAGCTGGTGCATTCACAGGTCCCAGGGATTAGGACACGGATTGATTTCCAGGGTGGGAGATGGGCATTATTCTACCTTCCGAAACATCGTTGACTACCTCACGGTAACCTTCCAAGGCGGCAATCATGGTCACCACCATTGTCTCCATCTTACAGACGAGGAGGAGAGGCCCAGAGCATGGAGTAACTTTGGGGGGGTTAAAAGGTAGTGAGGGGCAAAGCCTTAACACTCTAGCAGTCCAGCTCCAGGGCCAGTACTTTTAAACGTTAGAATGCTCTGCCTTTCTGAATCTTAGTACCTCAGCTGAGTGTTTTAATTGAATTCAAATCTTGAGAGGAAAGACATAAATGGATTTTTTGAGTTCAATGAATTAACTGATGTGTAGATGAGGGTGTTTGGGATGAGGCAGGGGTATAAGCAAGAGGCTGTAGGTGGTCAAGGGTCTAGAAGAAGTGGCCAAATCTGTCTCTTTCCCCTCTCGTACAGGGTGATTAAAACCTACTTTTTATTGTCCCTTTTTCCATCAACAAAATGCTTCATAGAATCTGCTGCCTGTGTCATAAGAGCTTGAGGTGGATTTTATTTTTTTGTCATTTGGCAACTGGGAAAGTGGCAGCCACATCTGACTGTGGTTTCTCTAAAGCCTACCGGGCAGCAGGACTGACAGTGGCAGGGTGCCAGTCCTATGCACCTGAGGGCTCAGGACAAGGAGTCCTCCAGGCATTTGACTGTGTCACTGCTCAAAGAATAACTTGGTCCTCACCTGAATGTTCCAGACACTGGTGTCTGGCTGTTCAAGCTTGCTTTACAGTTTAGTAATTATCTTGAACCACCCCCAAAATGTTTTCTATTAATATTCATGATCTGGCCTAGGTAGTCTCATTGATTTCCCAGCCCATCAGCTGATATCAATTCCTTGTGTTTCACAAAATCCTTTGTGGCATGAAGAATCAAGCTTTGAAGATATCCAGGGAGAAAGGCATCCAGAGTGGAGAGAAGAGCAAGAGCACAATCCTGCGGGGTGAGCAAGCTTGACTTGTGCAAGGGGCAGTAAAAGGCCAGTGTAGCTGGGGATTGTTCAAAGAGGGAAGAGGGGTAAAAATGCGAACTTTCAGGTGGAGCCATGGCATGGATTGCATTATGGAACTTGGATTGTGTTAGGGAGGTAAAAGATTTTGAGTTAATAAATGTCAACTGTTTTCCCAGTGATTCCCTCCAGCAGCTTCTAGTTGTTTTTAGAAAGCAGGGAAAACACTGCAGGCTCCATCCCCATCCACCATACCAAGCACCCTTCTGGCACTTCAGACACATCTCATTCTTATCCACTTAGGCCCTTTTCACATCTGGTTTTCTGCCTGGCAAACCCCTATTCCTCTGGCTTCCCTCATGTCCACTTCTTCCTCCTCCTCTTGCTCTAGTTTTGGCTTATATGTGGTGTTCTCATAGGAGCCTTCTCTGATCCCTTAATCAAAGGTAAGCATGCCCAACTTATTTCTTATGTTAGCCTCTGTTTTCCTCTTTCATAGCCATGATCACAACAGAGCTACACACGTTTCTGGTTTATTCACCTCATGTCTGTCTCCTTTGTGGACTCAGATCCACGAAGTAAGGGTCATGCCTGCCTCACACACTGCTGTATAGTCATCATACACTGTTCCCCACACACTGTAAGTGCTCAATAAATAGCATTTGCTCCTGAATTAATGCATAAAAGCATGTGTCAAGAACGATCCCAATGTAGGATGGAAATGGAGAACATCAGGCTAAGTGAAATAAGTCAGACTCAGAAAGCCAAGGGTTGAATGTCGTCTCTCATATGCAGAAGCTAGAGAGAAAAGGAATAAAAAAGGGTGAGCTCATGAAAGTAGAAGGAAGATCAGTGGAGCAGAAGTGGAGGACAAAAGGAAGGAAGAAGGGAGGGAAAGGGAAAGAGCTAGGGAATGAAATTGACCAAATTATATTAGGAGCATGTGTGTATATACCATAATGCATTCCAATTTTACATATAGCTATCATGCATCAATTAAACAGAAGTGAGACCAGCAGAGCAGAGGATTGGGACCAAGAGGAGGAAGGAGGGAAGGGAAAGTGGTAGTACAGGGATTGAAATGGAGAAAACTATTACATGCATTTATGAATGTGTCAAATGAATCTCACCATTGTTTATGACTATAATGCATTAAAATATGTATATTTTAATTTTTAAAGAAAAAACAAAGATCCCAGTTTAGAGAATAAATGGGACAGGGAGAGGCTGGAGGCCCAGATATAAGGGAGGGAAATACATCTGTGGTGGAGGGAAGAGATGGTGAAGTTTCATCTTTGGTCATCATCAGCAGAGATGGAAAGAGGACCAGTCCAGGAACTATTCCAAAAGTGGAACCAACTGCACTTGAGGACTAATAGAACATAGAGAGGAGACAGGACAGCCAAGTTTCACTTTGGGGTTATGATTTAAGTGGTTGGAAAGAACTAAATGCAATTAAACAAATGAAGTAATGTGAGATGACATATTTGGGGACTACATCTCCAAAGCTTTGGAATTTACTTGAGGAACTTTTAGCTGGCCATGTCCTGGAGGAAGTTGAATATACAATTAAGACCCTTGGAATTGAAGGTTTGGTTGGAGTCCCTTATGAATGATGATGATGCCATTTTGGCTAACACTGGAATGCTTAGTTCCCAAAGTCAACCTAGATTCAAAGCCATATGCATACTGGTTGGGAGCTTGAGTTCTGGAGTCAGATTACCAGGGTCAGCTACAAGTTCCACCATTGTCACAGTTTGTGATTCTTTGCCAGATGCTTAAGTTTATTAAACCTCATCTGAGCTAAATAGGGGGTCTTAATATTACCAGTTTCTTTGGGTTACCTGCTATCAGGATTATAATAAATTTAGGGGAGTCTGTGGCACTCAGTGTGGTTGATCTATTTGTGATCACAGTTCATCATCATGGGAGGGATTTCCATTTTCTAAGGTCTTCTCCAATTTCTTTCTTTCTTTTTAAAGAGAGAAGGATAGTGAGAGAGAGAGAGAGAGAGAGAGAGAGAAAATCAATTTTTATTGAGTTTTTCACATGGCTTTCATTGCTCTGATGCTTCGTTGTGTACATGGGTGCTGGGATTTGAACCCCCTTTACTTGTGCATGCCAGGCAAATGCCATAACCACCGAGCCACTACTCCAGCCCTCTTCTCCAGTTTCTTAAAAGAGTTGAAAGCCCTTTCTTTCCTCTAAAACCAGGAACAAGACAAGGATATACACTCTCACCACTCCTACTATTCAACATAGTTATTGAAGCTCCCATCAGAACAATCAGGCAAGGAAAGGAAATTGAGTAGACACCAATAGGAAAAGAAGTCAAATTGTCTGTGCTGATGACATGAAACTATATTGAGAATACACAAAACAAGCAGAAGACTTCTAGAGCTGATAAACAAATTTAGCAAAGTAGCAGAATACAAGCTCAACACACAAAATAGATCACTTTCCAATTCTCCAATAATGAACCCACTAAGAAAGAACTCAGGAAGACTGTTCCATACCCAATAACTTTAAAAAGATGAAATAAATACTTGAGGATAAATCTAAATAAAGTAGTGAATGACCTGTACAGTAAAAAGCAAGGAACAAGAAAGAAATTGAGGATCTCAGATGGATAGACCTCCCATGTTCATGGACAGGCAGAATTAATATTATCAAACTGACAATGTTACCAAAAACATTATACAGATTCAATGCCATCTCCATCAAAATGCCAAGGACATTCTTCAATTAACTAGAATTAATTGAAAATTATCAAGATACAGTAAAATCCAGAGTTGTGTGATTCAGTAGAAGGATGTAAGGCTATGAAGATTCCAATGATGGCTGGGCATGATGGTGGTGCATGCCTGTAATCCCAGCAGTTTGGAAGGCTGAGGCAGGAGGATCCCATGTTTAAAGCCAGCCTCAGCAATTTAGCGAGGCTCTGGGTAATGAAATCCCGTTTCAAAATAAAAAGGGGCTGAGGATGTGGCTCAGTGGTTAAGTGCCCCTGGGTTTGATCCCAGGTACCAAAAAAAAAAAAAACCAAAAAAACAAAAAACAAGAAGATTGCACTGATGGGTGTCATCTTGGAGTCATCTATGTGGGTTAGAACCCAGGCTCTGCCATTCCTCACAGTATAAGCAATCCAGCTCTCTCTGTGCATTAGTTTTCTCATCTGAAAAATGGAAATTTTTTTTAAGTCTGTCATTGGATTTATGGGAACCAAGTGACATAAAGTGTGTTGAACCTTTAGCACATGTTCAGCAAGTGTTTAATTTCTTCTTTCTGACACGTATTCTTCTCCGTTAAGACAGTATTTGTTTTCTCCAAAAAATATATTATTTCTTAGCTGGGCGTGGCACCTCTGGGTTCAATCCCTGGTACAATAAATAAATACATGCATGCATACATATATACATACAGTTTGGGGAGGGAAAGAAAAATGTCATGCATGACATCAAACCTGGAAGTTGCTGGTAAGAGAAAGGAGACCTGTGGGAGCAAATATTTTTGTCTTCCTTCAGTCCAGAAAGAAGTGGTCAACCAAGATGAATCGATGGTCCAGTTACCTCTTAGGATGGGCAACCTTCCTCCTCTATTCCTCCGAGACAAGTGGAAGTGAGTATACTGGGAATTTATGGATTTAGAAACTGGAAAACAGTCAATGGGCAACAATCAAGATTCCTGGAACCACGTAAGTAAGAGAAGGCTTAATGGGAGCCTCAGACAGACCTGGAGTTGAGACCCTGGATCTCCTCCTGTTTCTTTCCGTGACCTTGACCAAGCAATGCAACCTCTTTGAAGTCACTTTCCACCCTGCGAAATGTAAACAATGGCATTTACCTCCTGGGGTTGTTTTAAAGGCTAAATAATGGATGTAAGAATCTTCCACAATGCTCAGCATACGGTACCGGAAAGTGACTATATTGATTTTTAAAAAGAGGTTTTATGATTGCAATGAACTGAACCCTCAGACCCCAACTTGGACACCCTAATTGTTCTCAGTGTATCTAGGACCTGTCTAAATTAGTCACCAAAATACTATCTAGTATGCATGAAGACACAACGGAGAGAGACTTAGTGAGCGCACAGCCTTCTCAAGCATGAGGGCATGTGAGTAGCTTCCTAAAGAGAAGTTCTCTGTTCTCAAAAGAGCTAAAAGTTTAAGCCCCACATTTTATTCAGATAAGGATCAGTGGATTCTATGAGTTGTCTACTTTTCTAGTTATGGTCTTATTTTGACATTGCCTCCCTCAGACCCCACCCACATTCCTGTGGGGAAATTCTGTATCTGTATTTAAAAGTTTATTCAGTGACCCCCAAGTCCTGGGCATTGTATTATAGGTCAGGAATGCAATTATAAATAAACCTGAGAGCCCACAGTGGGTGGTAATGTAGGTACATAAAGAGCTGTTTTAGGTTGGTAAGGGCATTTTTAGAGACTGGCTCTAGGTACTCTATGTGTGAGAAAGAATCTTGCTGCAGACTGAATCAAGTCTTCACAGCCTAGGAGCAGAGGGTGAAGCCAGCAAGAGAGGAGAGGACTCCCGGGTAGGAGGAAGGGCATGAGCAAAGCCCTAAAGACCAGAGAGCTGGAGCAGGGAGCAAGGTCACAGAGATGTTAATCAGGGAGTGAGAACAGGCAAGTCAGCAAGGTCTGGATTTTGGAGGATTGAAACTGGGTTAAGCAGATTAGGCCATCTGGGGGATTATTCCACAGATGGCTAATAGTATTCATTACGGGTGAGTCTTACTAACAACTCCCAAGGATAACCTTAATTCCCTGTACTGGGCCTCCACCCTCCCCCTCACCACAGTGTCTCTATGCTCTGTGGTGCCCAGGATTGAGAAAAAGCATTAGTGGTGACAGTCGTGATCATGACCATCACCTTGACAGCAATGACTGGTGGTGACAGCTAATATTTCAGCAATCGGCACATGCCAGGAACTCTCTTCTAAGCACTTTCCAGATTTAAATTGGTTTAAACTTCAAAAAGATAAGATCCAGTGTTTCTGAGACTCAGAGGCAGGAGATGCAGTGTTACCAAGGATCCCCAATTCATCAACCCATTGATGAGGCTCAAAGACTGAAGTCTGCCTTCTCCACTCTGCCAGTCCACGCCTCATCCCCACCATAGCCTACGTCCAGTTATGCAGGGGAACAACCTGACCCGGAACAAGAGACCGGGCCATTGGATTGATTGTGTCTTTCCTGTCTGCATTGGTAGAGAAATAACTGCTGTAAGAACCACACAATGTTGGGGTCCTGATTAACAGAGATTTATGCTAATTCATTTAACAATTCAGCATGACAAAGATCAGTGGAAAACCTTTTGTGTTGGGTTTCAGAGAACAGGGTCTTTTTGCTGTGTATCTCCACCACCCGTCTGTTGCATCCCGATTCTCAGAATATCCCAACCTCAGTCCTACCAATATTTGGGGCCAGATGGTTCTTTGCTCAGGAGCTTTCCTGTAGATTGTGGGATTTTCACAATAACCCTGGCCTCTGCCTGGTAGATCCCAGAGACACAGCTACCAGCCTCCTCCCACCAACAACTGCAACCGAAAATGTCTCCAAACATTCTCAATGTCCCCTTGGTGATCATAACGCCTCCTTCTCTCCTGAAAACCATGGCTTTATATTGAGCTGGCAGACAGATGGATAAAGCAGCACAGAGGATTGTTTAGGACTTGTTCTGAGCCATTTCCCCCCCCACACACAAATCACCTGTCAGAGTATCTTACTCATAGACTCTCCAGCATATCCTTGAGGGAGGGCGCAAAGGAAGAAAATGAAGGATGTGGGCAAGAAGGGAAGCTGTGGTCCTGGACTCACTGAAGAGAAAGCTGGGCTCCTTGTAGTTTTGCTTCAGAAAAGATATTAGCTCTAAATTATTCTTTATGTACGTGGGTCTTCTTGGAAAAGAGGACTGGGGGCCAGAATAGCATTTCTTTTATCTTTTCTTTTTTCAAGAGAGAGAGGGAAAGAGAGTTATTTTTTTTCATCTGATTTTTGTTTTCCCTCCACTTAGTTGTGTATGAGGTGCTGGGGATCAAACCTGGGTCCTTGTGCATGCCAAGCAAACACTCTACCAATGAAGCACCTGTCAAGCCCCGCAAATAGCATTTCTTTCTTTTTTATAAATTAAGGAGTTGAGTTATCGTACAACCAAAATAGCATTTCATTTTTTTAAGAGAGAGAGAGAGGAGAGAGTGGGAGAGTGAGAGTGGGAAAGAGAGAGTCAACTTTATTTAGTTTTTCTTCTGGTTTTCATTGCTCTGACACTTAATTGTGTGTGTGGTGCTGGGGTTTGAACCTGGGTCCTCACACATGCCAGGCAAGCGCTATACTATGGAGCCACTGCTACAGCCCCAAATAGCATTTCTTAAGATACATTTCAGGGACCACTATTCTCTAGTGCTATTGAGTGGTGAAAAAAAATAGGACAACTTCACATGTCGGTGTTTCATTTCTCACTCTTCTGTGAGCCTTTCATTGAAGAAACCTATTTAACTTCTTTTCATGTGACATTTATCCAGCTTACTTTATTCTGTCAGATGTTTCTTGAGCATCTACTAGGAGGGAGTCATTATTTTAGATTTTGTAGATACATTGATCAAAAGATGAAGCTCTTGCTGGGTCAAGTGGTGCATACCTGAAATCCCAGCAGCTCAGGAGGAGGATCACAAGTTCAAAGCCAGCCTCAGCAACATTGTGGGTCCCTGAGCAACTCAGCAAGACATAAAATAGGACTGGGGCT